>LPNX010455431.1:0-60218 GCA_001517045.1 Pseudotsuga menziesii | reverse complement strand
GAATAGTTGCTCGGGAAGGTGAAAAGGCTGGTTCTCAACCGCCTCATTGTAATCTATAAATTAATGTTTTTAGTCGTGAATAGCAATTGGAATCGGGAGTTATACCTAACACTCTGTGTCTGCTAGGGGTGTAAACCTTGCCATTCATGGCACACAACTGAGCGGAGTTTATGCAAATAGATTCGTCACTGAATCCTCTATCCATTGAGATATCATGCATGTCTTTTGGCATTCATATGGTTTTTTTCTAATTAGTTCTAAAACATACACTTGGAAAACCAGAGAACAACTTCAAAGCAACTCAAAGAAAAATACACAGGGTAAAATATACACATCCAAAAATTTCATAAAATTGCACAGCCCACACATCGATGTGTACTATTCAAGAGCGTGTCTTTGGTTTTTCAATTTTTGAAAACAATGAAAAAAAAGATGGGATGGACACACATGTGTATAAAATGATGTTGAAATTAGATGTGGTCATTTTCGAAAAATAATAAATAATTGTATATTGTGAAATAAATTAACAAAAAAATATGCATACCACATTACATTATATGTAGATCATGCTCACACACACACACACACACACACACACACACACACATATATATGTTAAAATTATTAATATAAGATTGAATTATTGGGGTTGGACACGAGCCACTTATTAACTTCTTCACATTTTTAAGGTCACACAGTTCATTAAATGCAAAATTTCACAAATTAAATGACATCGAAATATTTAAAAAAAATATCATTGGGAAGCCAAAATAATATTCTACAATTTGTTTTTTTACTACAAGCCAAAATTCACATGGCATATATGTGTTTCAAGGGCTTTTATCTAGCACATGAGTAAAAGATCAGGTTTTCATCGCCAAATTTTTCCAAAAAGTGTTACCCACCTTCATGGAATCATCCGAGATCGTTTGGTTTTTCTAAGTTTTAATTTCTTTAGTTCACTCTTACATGAACAAGGTCATTAATCATCACATTAAGAGTGATCTCCAGGAAGAGGCTTGAAATTTTTTTGAAACATTTTGAATTGATTTGTAAAGCTACATGCAAATGATCATTTCCACCCATAGTGTTTTAGAGATTGTTTGGTGCACTGTTTCACTACAAATCTCTTATCTTGGATATATTAATTTTATTCTTTAAGCTACTTAAAAAAATAGATAATTTTGATCTTCTAGATGAGTGTTAATGACCTACTTATAGTATCTTAACTTTCTTTTAACCTCTAATTCATTCTCTCACCACATTTTCTCTTTAAAGTTAGATATAATAATATTTGTAATGTTATTGATATTTTGAAAAGAGAATGTCTCTTGATGCTGTACAATCAACATCATTCACCCCAAGAAGAGATCCAAGTTGAGTGAACTTTTTCATCCAAAATGTTTTGGTGAAAATATCTACAATTTGCTCTTCAGAAGGGTAGTAATGCAGTGATATGGTATGATCATGCACCAATACTTGGATTTAATGCATATGTATCTTGATATTTTTTGTCCTTGGTCTTTGATCCGGATATGTGGAAATCCTAATAACACTATGGTTGCCATAAAAAATGACTGGAGGAGTACTGTGTTGATCCCTGGAAAAATCCCAGGTACCAAGCAGCAGGGATTCTCCCCAGTGAACGATCCCAATCATAGTTACATATATTGTGTCGACGAATATATCGCCAAGGGTCGGGAATGTAACTTATCAGAAGCAATGACAAAAATATCGGAAAATATCAGCAAATGTCGTACAACATCAAAAAATACAAAAATAACCATTTTTTTCAATTTTTTTAACATCTAAAGCAACAACAACATCAAATAATCACATTGCTACATAAATATGAAAATACAACTAATATGTAAGATGCATAAGATGTCAAATGGTGGGTCATGATCACATATCAACTATAAAGTTATAAACTGAAAATATTGAAATATGTTCTTGATGGAATGATAGAAAATCACATCAAATGATCAAAATAAATGTCTCTCAAGAAATTAATCATCATGACTCATGAGGCATATAGATACTACATAATACAATGATAAATAGTAGGAATCATCGACCCCCTCTACCCCTTTTATAGGAAAGGGGCACCACTCTTCCTCTGGAAGCAGTAGGGGTTCCTGTAGGTGCTTTGAACGAGTTAGGCGTCAAATTGGAAGCTCCAACTACTTATGCTATGGTGGAAGGTCCAACTACTCTACGATTTTGATGAAAGTTACCATGTTTAATGAGTGAAGGGTACATTTTTATTAAGTTCATGATAAAAGATTTCAATAGTCCATGCCATAAACATCAAGGTACCAGGATGGGTTGATGTGCTTGATTAAATGCCAATCCCATACTCTCATACTTGATAAAATCTAGTGGAATTGTTGAAATATTGAAATCCTGAAAACTATTAAGTCTCTTGAATTCTAAATGGGATCTAAAATTCTACTTTTTTCATATGAAGTCCGATGAGGTTGGAACCACTCTTAAACATCCTAAAACAATTAATGGCAATGTTAAAACTTAAAAATTTAAGTAAAAGGATAGAAAATGAAATTAAAGGAGAATGTCATTTTTACTTTAAGAATTTAATACTACCATTTATTAATATAATAATTTAATATATTTATTTTTAGTAACACTACCAAAAACTTAACCCATGATTCTATTTTTCAAATTCCATGCAAATTTTTTTTGCAGGGTGATATTTTCCAAAATCTCCCGATATATTCCCAATATATCGCTACATATTGAATATATCGCGATATATTCAAAATGTCGAAAATATCACGATTTTTTAGTGGCGATATATCATCAAGGGGAATGAATCACAATATATCACGATATCGCCGGTATATGTAACTATGATCCCAATTAGATCAGACACCATTTGGTGTGGGGAATCCATCCGGTTCATGGTTCTAGCTACCATAGATTAATTTCTTTAATCTTTTATTGGTTGCACCCTAGTCCACCATTTATAATATTTTTGTTTAAATAATGATATGCAAGTGCCTAAGCTATATGCAGGCGTAATCTAGATCTAAAACTAAAATATTCTACCCCCAGATAGGTATCAAATTTAGAGTTCAGAGTAATATATTGTAAATGATCATAAAGGTCTAACAAATAGCCGTGCCAACAAAATAGTCACATTCAAATCAGAAATAATACCAGAGGTAGCTCTAATATAATTAAACCATTTATTACCCTGTCAACGCAGACAGTTATAGAGACAACATACATTCATGACTAAGGAAATAGTTCCAGGAGGTTAGAACAATCTCACTGTATGATGTATGTAAGCAAGAAGAAATAGTTCTATAGTGTGCATTCCGCACATTCCGGTTAAATCTCTGTGAAGGCCCTTTGTTCCAACAAAACAGTCCTTCTTATTATCAAAGAGGTAGCTATTTTACAACAATAGTCCATAATTATTTCACCAGGGAAAATTTTGTTTCTATGGTGCTCTGCACCCCTATTTATACTATCTCTATCCATCACCCAGGAGATTACCAGGCTTCTTATTCTATAACATGGATGAATCTAACGGTTTCATAAAAAAATCAAATAAAAACAAATTACACAGGTCTTGTCCTGATGGAAATACATGCTCCTTTATTTTCTTGCATATTTTCATTGCGAAATTGATTTGTGATCATAGATCATAAATCAACTAAGATCTCCTCCTTCCGATCCTGCTGTGTCTATAGGATTTCACAGCTTCGAAATATTCCATATTCCATGCACATTCAATCCATGAAATCAACCTCAATCATTAATCTATATCAAAACTTCACCTCAGTCATTGAAATATGCAGCCATTTAACCAATTCCGCAGATTTCAAAAGTTCATTTCCCCGTGCTTATTGAATTAGTGGAATTTTTCTCCGTCGTAGATCGAATTCCAAGCAGATCTCAGCCATTGAAAGATGTAGCCCTTTAACCAATTCTATAGATTTCAAAAGTTATTTTCCAAGGGCATTTCAAATCAGCGAAATGCATGCCCATCATCGATCTGACTCCACATTTGATCTTGGTCGTTGAAAGATGTATCCCTTTAAAAAATTCCATGGATCTGAGAAATTTATTTCATTCACGTAAGTTGCAACAACGAGATTCTTTAGGACCATAGATCTGTATCTGCCATGAATCTCAACCATTGAAAACCACAACCTTTACCCGTTTCGCAGTAACCCATCCTAACTTGGTGAACCATAGTACCTGTAATACAAAAAGAGAACATCATGAGAGATATATTTGATCCGGAAACAACAACAATAATTTTTCGATGTTGATTGTAACTTATAACCGTATTTTCATTTGTAATTTTACTGATACATGTTGTTTATTTAAACAGAACAAAAAACATGATGATTAGCACCCTATTTAAGCAAGCAAAATATTTAGTTTATTTTTTTGGAAAAGATTTCTCGTTTTCCCCAATGGTTCACAGTAAAAAAACAAAACAGAGGTTGGATGGCTCAGATCATATCAAAGATGGATCGGCTCTAATTTGAATCGTTTGATCATGTGACAGCTCCTTTCCGCCTCCGCCCTTCCAAAAATAGGAAATCGGGTTCTCCAATTTTATCAAGTTAAAATTTTGATTTTCCACCTCTACATTTCTGCTTCCACCTTTTCCTGGCCGTGGGATCTTTGTAGACTCATCCCTAGCCATCAATCTATGGATCACGGAAGGTGGAAGATGGGACTCTGCCTTCGATTTTTCTTTTCCACCTTTCCAAGGCGTTGATTTGCACAGAAACCTTCTGGATCGTTTGATCTATGCAGAAGTTAGAAATCAGATTTGTAACATTTTCATAAGCAAAAATTGCATCTTCCACTTCTGTATTTTTTCCTCTGCCCTTCTGCTTCCACCTTTCAGAAAGTGGAAATAGGAAATAAAAAAAGAAAGCTTTTCTGAAATCAAACCTTAACTTTTCCTCCTCCCCTTTTCCACTTCCGCTTTTTACGAAAAGCGGAAATCAGAAATTCAATTGTCCAATTTTCATGAAGTTTAAATTCTAAATTTTTTCTTTTTCCCTTCCACTTCCTCCTTTTGGAAAGAGGAAATCAGAAATCAGAAAATTAGACTTTTCTGAAATCAAACTTTAACTTTTCCTCCTCTGCCTTTCCACTTCCATTTTTTCTTGGTCGTTGGATCTTGATCAGAGAAATTCTTAGCTGTTGATCTTAAATCAAAGAGGATTTTATTGTAAGTCTTGTTTATTGGTCACGCCTAAGTATTTTTTACGAGAATCACACTTCGGAATTAGGGAAAACCTTCTTCTCGAGATTCTAGCAAAGACTGAGTATCCAGGGAGGGCTTAACTGAGTTGGGAAACAAGAGTAGGCATGATTTTGAAACAAAAATGGAAGGAGGGGCCCTAAAATGTAAAAATTTTGGGGAAGCAGTTGTAGCAGCAACAATTGGCGTCTATCTGGTGAACACAGATCTATGAAAAAACCTTGTTTGAACAACAATATTTCCATATGGTACTACACTATGAATGTTCAATGATTACTTACAAGCATTTCCCAAGACTTCTTTAAAATAGATTTATCCAGGGATGAAACTTTTCAAGCATCACATTTTATACCATTTCTTTGGGAGTAGGGTAACCAAGAGCTCAGTGTCTTGATCTCTCTCCTGGGGTCAAAGCATGAAGTTCATTTTACCCACTATCTTTAAGTTTCCATCAGATAAGACTCCACAGGATCATCACAAAATAATATAGAGGTATTCATTTGTTCCTCATTCCCATGTTGTAAGCATTCTTTTGATGCTTTCTTTATGACTGAAAAATTATTCTGAGTCTTCCTTTGAATTTGAGAATTTGGTACAGGTTCTTCCATCCACAATGTCCTTTCATGTGAGTGATGAATTTGTTTTCTTATCAAGCTCATGGACTAAGAAGATTCATGCTGATATTTGTTGTTTTGACAACCCTTTTGTTCTGGCAATTTATTTCTTTAGCATCATTTCTTTAATTAAAGACTGAATATTTCATAAATTTTACTTTTCAATCTAAGCCTTTTGTCCTTTTTTATTTGTAGCAATGGGATCATTTTGAATACCATACATCTACCAGACCTTCTTACTTTCCATGGGTCCATCATGACATGCTTCCTGAGACACATATTAATGTGAGAATGGATGAAACCCCAAGATAGTACTCCAGACCTCGTGAGTCTTGGTTATTTCACAAGGGTTATAATGATTCAAATGTGAACTTGAAGACTAGATCCCCTTTTAATCATCTATTACCAGTTAAATAATTTCATTATGATCGAACTTTATAATCTTCTCTTTCCCATAAGAAATTCCTGACATCCAAAAATTTTGAGTTTAATTAGATGCCTATACTTCCAAGCACCAAAAATTGAGTTGGCTTATTAAAAGCAAACAAACTAAGGCTATGAAATAAGGTGAAACAAACAGGAAGATAAAGAATTGGAAAACAAAATCGATAAGTTCAAGTTTATTTATGTACAAAGGTTTCCTAGGACTTTAAGTAAAGTAGTGTTTGATAAAAATGCCATTTACAGTGAGACTTTCTTCCTGTCCTTGTAAATATTTCAATTTATAAGTTGCAGGGCCTAAATTTTCAGTGACTAGGTAAGGGCCAATCCATAAATGTTGGAACCTTGTGTGTTTTCCCTTTTCTACATGAGGATCATCCCATTTCAAAAATAGGTCTCCTACATCAAAGTTTCTTGTACCATATTTTCTCTTGTTGAACCATATGTTGATGATACCTTGATGTTGGTTGAAATTATCTTTAGCCTTTTTCCTTAGTTCCTCCAGTTTTAACAAAGTGTCAAATCATGCTTGTAAAACTTCAATACTGGAGCCCCTTAAGGCTAGAGCTAACTACGAAGATGGGAGCAGAATGTTTGGGGGAAATAAATCTTATTTTACATATTCCAGAGTATAGGGAGTCACACCTAAGGAATTATTCGGAGTGGCCCTATCTGCCCACAGTGCATTCGGAAGGGCTGAGTGCCAATTTATCTGATTTTCATAACAATTTTCTTCAAAATCTGGATAAGGTTCTTATTTGTGGATTCCGCCAAACCATTTTCCCGAGGATAGTAATTAGCTAAGTAATGCAAATTAATTCCTTTTTAATAAGAAAACTCAATTATTTTAACAAATGAGAATAAGATGAATTTTCAAAAGCAAGAGAAATTGGAACTCCAAACCTCGTCATAATGTTATCTTGTAGGAAGTCAATGACAACATCTTCATTCACTTTGCGCAATGGAATCACTTCCACCCATCGTGTGAAATAATCATTAGTCATAAGGATATATATATGTTGTAATGAATAATTCAGATTGATTTCCCCAATAACACCTATGACCCACTGTTCAAATGACTCTGAAATAGTAATAGGTTGTAACGGTCCCACCGCTTTTGCCAATTTTCCATCACTCCTTTGACATACATCACACTTTCTTGCGTAGGAATCAGCATATTTAAACAAATTTGGATAGTAATACCCAACTCTAAGTATCTTGTGAGCTATGGTATCCATAGAATAATGTCCTCCTGCTGGTCCATCATTTAATTCTTTGAGTATTTTGGAGGCGTACTCTCTTTCTAGACATCTGAGCAAAAATCCATCATAATTTTTTTCTAAAAAGAAATCCATCCATTATTTGATATGGGGCTGAATTCAACCGAAGTGTCCTTCTTTGCTTGGAGCTCCAATGCTCCGGTAGCTATCCTTGTTGAAGATAGTACACGATATCTCTGTACCAATATTCGAGAGCAGTGAAGATAGGACATACATTAATCTAGTTCACTCCAGCTTCATTCTCCCGATAAGGATCTTTATCGGTTTTATTATCTGCTATCAACTTACACAACACTTCACCTTTGATGATGATAGCTGGTTTGAATTCTAGGTCATACTCCTGCAAGGCACTCACCCAATTCCCTCTTCACTCACCCAGATCCTTTTGCACAAAAAGAGACTTAATAATTGGGTAAGGAACTACAACTTTTTTTCTATTTTTTGTAATATATGGTCTGAACTATTTTGTTTCCTTGAAGACTGCATATGATTTCTTGTCCACGAATGGGTAATTCAATTCATCCCCTTGTAACCCAGTACTCATGAATGATATTGGGTATTTGTCTCCCAATTCCCCTTTATGCGTAAGTACTAGTACAAGAGAATTGTCTGAAGAAAAGTTATATAAAATAAAGTCCTTTTCAAATTATGGAATCCTCAAAGAAGGTTTCCAAGCTATTTCCGTTTGGATATCTTTAAAGGAAAATTTCTCAATGTCAGTCCACTTGAAATGTACACTTTGCTTTACCATTTGCTGCAGAGGTTTCACATTTTGAGAAAAATCAGGGACAAAACTATGAACAAAATTTATTGGGCCCATAAATGATTGCATAGCTTTCCTATTATGGGGTGTGGGAATCTGAGTTATAGCCTCAACTCTCTCTTGATCTATTGAGATTCCTTTCTTTGAGATGATGTGTCACAACAATTTCCCTTCAATAACTGCAAAGATTATTTTATTTGGGTTTAGAGATATACCATATTTTCTACAGTGGTAAAAAATTGTGGAAATTGAACCCAAGTGATAGAACAATTGCACTCACAAAATTGTTAATCAAACCTGGAAATTTACACACAAAGGAGACTGAAAGTGGAGCATAACACTAATCTGTATTGCATAAGTGTACAATAGCCAACCTTATGAGGTCATAGGCTACTGCAATATATAATTACATGAGATATTTGAATGCATAAGGATGCCATTCGAAATAGTCAAAAGCAGGCTTACTAAATCTAGTCAAATCCCCCATAGGTGCATAAAACAGTTTCCAAATCTACCTAGGAGCTCACGAATTGGAAAAGTAAAGTAGGAAAGATAATAGGTGATGTAAAGACAACTCATACATGCTTTTATTAGGAGAAAATAATGGAGGATGATGAGGGGAAAAAACAAGTCAACTGCACCTAGTCGTACTTTCCCTTTTGCCATAAATCTCAATTAAGCAGCCAACAAAGAAGAAAAAGCAGATATGCACTAGCAAGGATCTAGAATAAAGTAGAACTACTAAATATGGTTTCTAGGAGGTTTCCCAAGCACTCCATGACTCATTTTTATCAAGTTTGACTTCTAGGACATGTGCAAGACAACTTGCATAGAGTGGAATATTGGAAACTACGCAAATAAGACAAAAATGGATTAATTAATGTCTAAGGTAGCTAACTATGGGTTGATTATTATAAAACCCCCCCTTAAGCCTGAATTATTAGTAAATATCAAAAAACTAGAGGTCCTAGCAACAAGGCTTAGTCACCCTTTACATACTGCATGCCCATTTAATCAAGGAAAGAGGCAAAAACCCAGTGGGAAAATCCTCCCTTAAACATGGACAGTAAAACAAATTTTGAAAATATTGTCATCAATCATGCTTCACAGCATGATCAACAATCCCCAGTAGTGATTTGATATTGTTTAATGTCTTCTCACAAAAAACTTTGGTGAATATGTCTACTACTTGTTCTGAAGATGCACAGAAGAGTAGGTGAATGGTGCCATCATGCACAAGCTGTCTGATGTAGTGCATATGGATCTCAATGTGTTAGGTTCTCTGTCTCTAAAATGGATCATTGTAGATTAAAATGGTGCTCTGATTATCACAATAGATAATAGTTGAAAACTTTGATTCGAATCCACACTCACCAAGTATCCCCTGCAACCATAAACATTGAGTTGTTGCATTATTAACTCCTCTGTACTCTACCTCTGTAGATGAGAGTGATATGACACTATGTTTCTTGCTTGACCAGCTGATTGGTCCTTCAGCAAGCATGAACACATAACCTGATGTTGGCTTTCGATTTGTGTTGTCACCTTCCTAATCACTGTCAGTAAACCCAATCAAATCAAGATCAGATTTAGCTTTGTAGAAGATCCCATGAGTTCTTGTTCCCTGAACAAAGTCAAAGATCCTTTTGGCTTCTCTCCAATGGATCTCATGATTCTGATCCATGTGTCTTGAATCCACACTTACTGCATAAGAAATATTAGGTCGAGTGTTTGTAAGGTACAACAAACACCCAATCAGTTGCCTATACAGTGTATTATTTACCATAGGAGAAGAACCTGCTTCTTCAAGCTTAACTCCTAAAAGGAAGTGAGTCTTGCTTAGCTTGAAATATTTCATGTTGAACTTGTTCAGCAAATCCAAAGTGTACTTGGACTAATTTACTTTTATTCCATGTTGGGATTGATCAATTTCAAGACCCAAAAATTGGCTTAACTACCCCAAATCAGTCATAGAAAATGCATGGTTCATTGCATCCTTCAAGGAGGCAATTTCTTTATTTGAACTTACTATAATCAGAAGGTCATCCAAATACAAGAAAATAATCATCAAATAACCATGAATCATATTCAAATAAACATTAGGATCAGACTTGCATTGAGCAAAACTCAATGACAGCAGAAAGCCATCAATCTTGGCATACCAAGCGCTGGGGGCTTGCTTAAGCCCATACAATGATTTCTTTAGCCTACACACAAAATATGGATTAGTAACAAACCATTGAGGATGCTACATCTAAATATCTTTAGTAATATCTCCATTCAGGAAAGAAAACTTCACATCCATGTGATGTACCTCCCACTGCTTCGAAGCTGCAATGGATAAGGCTAGCCTGATGGAGTCCATCTTTGCCACTAGTGCAAAGGTCTCAATGTAGTCAATACCATGTACATGTGATTATCCCTTGGCTACAAATATTGCCTTATATTTAAAAGGTGAACCATCAGAAGCAAACTTAGTTTTGAAAACCCACTTACATTGAACTAGCTTCCTCCCTGGGGGAAGATCAACCAGTTCCCAAGTATTATTCTTCTGGAGTGAGCTAAATTATTCTTTCATGGGTGTTTTCCATCTTGGATCATGTGATGAATATTCATATTTTTTTGGGTCTTATTCAACCATCAGATATCATTTCTCTGCAAACAAAGGATCTTTCATACAAAGGGCACTCTCAAACTGAGATCTAGTCCTCCTAGGATCACTAGGATTTCTAGCTAGTTCCCCAGCTGCATGAATGGTATTTGATGCCCATTTTGGTCTTGTAGGAATGTCAAGATATGAAATTAAATCATCATTATCAGACATATCAGAATCAGAAAGCTCATTTTTCTCTTCACTTGTATTCAATGGTTCTGGTGGTGAAGAAGACTCTCCAACTTCAACTGCTGCTAAAGGCTCTTCTTGGAACTGAACACTCCTTTCAATGAAGGCCTTGTTTGTGCTCAAATTGATCATCTTGTACCATTTTGAATCTTTATATTACCCAACACATAGGCACTCTTGGCTTTGGGGCTGCAAAGCCTTTCTCTTTTCTATTGGAATTCTAGCCCAAGACCTTAAGCCAAAAATCCTGAAATGGGTCACATCTGGCTTGTGCCCACTCCAAGATTCGAAAAGATTCATACCATCAAGATGTTTATGAGGCACCCTATTTTGAATATAGGATGCATATTTTATAGCCTTGGCCCAAAACTTTGGTGGCAAAGTCTTAGCCTCCATCATACAGGTTGCCATCTCCTTCAGTGATCTGTTCTTTCTCTCAGCAACACCATTTTGCTATGGTGTGTAAGGGATTGAATGCTGCATCTGAATACCTGCATATTCATAATATTGAATGAACTCAGACTTGACATACTCACCACTATTGTCAGATATAAGGATCTTGAGTCTCCTCCCAGACTAGTTTTCAACCAAATCCTTAAAGACTTTGAAGAGGCCAAAAACTTCAGACTTATGCTTCAGGAAGTAGACCCAACAATACCTAGAAAATTAATCTATGAAGTTCAATGCATATTTGGCTTGAATCATTGATATATAAGGAAATGGACCAGCAACATCACTATGGATCAACTCAAGAGGTGCAAAGATTCTCTCATGACTAGCTCTCTCAAATTTATGCTCTGGATGTTTTCCTAGGATACAACCTTGACAAACTCCCTTGGAAAATTTAATCTTTGGTAACCCTATGACCATTTATTTTTCACTTACATTAGAATTATACTTATAGTTAATATGGCCAAATATTTCATGCCAAATCTTGCTTTCCTCATTAGCATGAATCAGAAGAGCAGAGGGGTTTGAGTAGGGCAGAAAATGTGAAAACATGTATACCTTCAAAGTGTGATCTACAACTCCTTTTGCAATGACTTTACCATTTGATATCTCTGTGATATCAACATCATCAGGGGAGAATATGACATTCTTTGGAGAACCTATGTGGGTCATCTGATACATTGACAAGAGGTTAGATGAAAGACCTGGAACATACAATACATTACTGAACTTACCAAGGTCAAGATCAATCCTTCCTTTTCCCAAATTGTTAATGAGAGAGTCATCTCCTAGAACTATTGGTGGACCTTTCAACATGTCAAGAGAGGAGAATGCCTCCTTGGTCAAAACCATATGTCTTGAAGCTCTAGGGTCTATGATGAAGCTAGGTGAGCTTGATGTGCTAGCAACCAATGCATGTACTCTCTTTCTGTCCTCTAAATTTGATCCTCCTTCCCTCTTCTTTGAGAAATCAGGAAGGGAGATGTTATTCTTCTCGAGGAGTTGGTTCAACATGTCAATTTGCTTCTTCATGCAGGAGCTTTAAGGATGATAGCCCTTACTACAGTATGCACACTTGCTCATTTCTCCTTTGTTCTTCTTCTTTTGGGAGTTCTTCTTGGAGCCTTAGGGCTCCTCTTGAGACTTGTTCTTGTCTCTCTTTTGCTTAGGTGGCTTCTTATCTTTCTTCTTTCCTTTTGAATCCATCCTCGAATCTCTAGCAACCAAATCTTGGTCTTTGGAAGGTTTGATGGTGCTCATCATCACCAATTTATCCTATTCTTGTGTGAGGGATTCCATGAACTCTGAAAAATTAGGCTTCTTCCAGGCTTGAGCTATCAACTTGGTGGCATGGAAGGTTGAAACAAACACTCAATAATCAGGTCCAAGATTCAAGAGTATGGCCAAAACTAGTTGCTCCTCCTTCTTTTCAATTCGAGACTACTTTAGCTGCAAAACAAGGGCTTTAAACTTGGAAAAATAGAGTTGCAGGGATTCAAAGATGTTGGGACTCAAAGAGATCAATTCATTATCGATTTGATCTCCTCTCATCTCATCTATCTTACCAAATATCTGTACAAGCTTCTACCACACTTCATTAGGTGATGTCAATCCATCAAAATGGAAAAGGACGTCTCTGGATATGCTCAAACACAAGAGACCATAGGCCTCATCCCTCATGTTGTGCCATTTAATATTCTCTACAGCTACATTGGGCTCTACCTCAATTTCCATTGTCACCATGTAGAGACCCTTCACTCTCAACAATATCTCCATCTTTGCTTTCCATTCAAAGAAATTAAATGGAGTCAAGATGATCTTTTGAGATTGATCCATAGCTCTGAACTGTGCCCTTCAACCAGTAGAATGCTCCCATTTAATATGTCGAACTTGCAATAGCAATATGGAAGGAGATAAATCAATCTACAAAGGATCTAATACCATGTGGAAATCGAACCCAAGTGATAGAACAATTTCAATCACAAAATTGCTAATCAAACCTGCAAATTTACACACAAAGGAGACTAAAATTGGAGCATAACACTAATATGTATTGAATAAGTGTAAAATAGCCAACCTTATGAAGTCATATGCTGCTGCAATATATAATTACATGATAGATTCAAATGCATAAGGATTCCATTCGAAATAGTCAAAAGCAGGCTTACTAAATCTAGTCAAATCTGCCATAGGTGCATAAAGCAGTTTCCAAATCTACCTAGGAGCTCACGAATTGGAAAAGTCAAGTAGGAAAGCTAATAGGTTATGGAAAGAAAACTCATACATTCTTTTATTAGGAGAAAAGAATGAAGGATGACTAGGGCATAAAACAAGTCAACTGCACCTAGTCTTACTTTCCCTTTTGCCATAAATCTTAATAAAGCAGGAAACAAAGCAGAAAAAGCAGATATGCGCTAGGGAGGATCTGGAATAAAGTAGACATGCTAAATATGGTTTCCAAGAGGTTTCCCAAGTGATACATGACTCATTTTTAGCAATTTTTACTTCTAGGACATGTGGAAGACAACTTGCATAGAGTGGAATTTTGGAAACTATGCAAACAAGACAAAAATGGATTAATTAATGTCTAAGGTAGCTAAATATGGGTTGATTATTCTAACACCCCCCCTTAATCCTAACTTATGAGTAAATATCAAAAAAATATAGGGCCTAGCAACAAGGCTTAGTCACCCTTTACATACTGCATGTCCATTTAACCAAGGAAAGAGGCAAAAACCCAGTGGGAAAATCCTCCCTTAACCATGGACAGTAAAACAAAATTTGAAAATCTTGTCATCAATCATGCTTCATAGCATGATCATAAATCCCCAGTAGTGATTTGAGATTACTGAATTTCTTCTCACAAAAACCTTTGGTGAAGATGTCTGCTACTTGTTCTGAAGATGCACAGAAGAGTAGGTGAATGGTGCCATCATGCACAAGCTGTTTGATGTAGTGCATATGGATCTCAATGTGTTTGGTTCTCTGTCTCTAAATTGGATCATTGTAGATTCGAATGGTGCTCTGATTATGACAATAGATAATAGTTGAAAACTCTGATTCAAGGACACACTCACCAAGTATCCCCTACAACCATAAACAGTGAGTCGTTGCATTTACAACTCCTCTGTACTCTGCCTCTGTAGATGAGAGTGCTATGGCACTATATTTCTTGCTTGAATAGCTGATTGGTCCTTTAGAAAGCATGAACACATATCCTAATGTTGAATTTCGATCTATGTTGTCACCTGCCCAATCACTGTCAGTAAACCCAATCAAATCAAGATCAGATTTAGCTTTGTAGAAGATCCCATGAGTTCTTGTTCCCTGAACAAAGTTAAGGATCCTTTTGGCTGCTCTCCAATGGATATCATGAGTCTAATCCATGTATCTTGAAGCCACACTTACTGCATAATAAATATCAGGTCGAGTTTGTGTAAGGTACAGCAAACACCCAATCAGTTACCTATACAATGTATTATTTACCATAGGAGAAGAACCTGCTTCTTCAAGCTTAACTCTTGAAAGGAAGGGAGTCTTGCTTGGCTTGCAATATTTCATGCTGAAATTGTTCAGCAAATCCAAATCATACTTGGACTGATGCAATTTTATTCCATGTTGGGATTTAGCAATTTCGAGACCCAAAAATTGGCTCAACAACCCCAAATCAGTCATCGAAAATGCATGGTTCATTGCATCCTTCAAGGAGGAAATTTATTTCTTTGAACTTCCTGTAATCAGAAGGTTATCCACATACAAGACAATAATCATCAAAGAACCATGAATCAGCTTCAAATAAAAATAATGATCATACTTGCATCGAACAAAACTCAATGACAACAGAAAGCCATCAATCTTGGCATACCAAGCCCTAGGGGCTTGCTTAAGCCCATACAATGATTTCTTTAGCTTGCACACAGAATATGGATTAGTAAGAAACCCTTGAGGATTCTGCATGAAAAACTCTTCGGTAAGATCTCCATTTAGGAAAGCACAATTCACATCCATGTGATGTACCTCCCACTGCTTCGAAGCTGCAATGGCTAAGGATAGCCTGATGGAGTCCATCTTTGCCACTGGTGCAAAGGTCTCATTGTAGTCAATACCATATACCTATGAGTAGACCTTGGCTACCAATATTGCCTTATATTTCAAAGGTGAACCATCAGCAGCAAAATTAGTTTTGAAAACCCACTTACATTGAAGTAGCTTCCTCCCTGGGGGAAGATCAACCAGTTCCCAAGTGTTTTTCTTCTGGAGTGAGCTGAATTATTGTTTCATGGTTGTTTTCCATATTGGATCATGTGCTGCATCTTCATATGTCTTTGGGTATGATTCAACCATCAGATAGCATTTCTCTGCAAACAAAGGGTCTTTCATACACAGGGAACTCTCAAATTGAGATCTAGTCCTCCTAGGATCACTAGGATTTCCAGCTAGTTCCCCAGCTGCATGAATGGTATTCACTGCCCATTTTGGTCTTATAGGACTGTCAGGATATGCAATTAAATAATCATTGTCAGAAATATCATAATCAGAAAACTCATTTGTCTCTTCACTTATATTCAATGGTTCTGGTGGTGAAGAAGACTCTCCAACTTCAACTGCTGCTAAAGGCTCTTCTTCAAACTGAACACTCCTTTCAATGAAGGATTTGTTTGTGCTCAAATTGATCAGCTTGTACCCTTTTGAATCTTTAGAGTACTCAACAAATAGGCACTCTTGGATTTGTGGCTGCAAAGCCTTCCTCTTTTCTGTTGGAATTCTAACCCAAGCCCTTGAGCCAAAAATCCTGAAATGGGTCACATCTGGCTTGTGCCCAATACAAGCTTCGAAAGGAGTCATACCATAAATTTTTTTATGAGGCACCCTATTCTGAATATAGGATGCATATTTTATAGCCTCGGCCCAAAACTTTGGTGGCAAAGTCTTAGCCTTTATCATACAGGTTGCCATCTCCTTCAGTGATCTGTTCTTTCTCTCAGCAACACCATTTTGCTGTGGTGTGTAAGGGATTGAATGCTGCATCTGAATACCTTCATCTTAAAAATATTGAATGAACTCAGAATTGACATACTCACCACCATTTGTTAGATCTGAGGAACTTGAGTCTCCTCCCAGACTGGTTTTCGACCAAATGCTTAAAGACTTTGAAGAGGCCAAAAACTTCAGACTTATGCTTCAAAAAGTAAACCCAACAATACCTGGAAAATTCATCTATGAAGGTCAATGCATATTTGGCTTGACTCATTGACATATGAGGAAATGGACCAGCAACATCACTGTGGATCAACTCAAGAGTTGCAGAGGCTCTCTCATGACTAGCTCTCTCAAATTTATGCTCTAGGTGTTTTCCTAGGATACAACCTTGATAGAGTCCCTTGGAAAATTTAATCTTTCGTAACCCTATGACCATTTATTTTTCACTTAGATCAGAAAGATACTTATAGTTAAGATGGCCAAATCTTTCATGCCAAATCTTGCTTGCTTCATTAGCATGAATCAGAAGAGAAGAGGGGTTTGAGTAGGGCAGAAAATGTGAGAACATGTATACCTTCGAAGTGTGATCTACAACTCTTTTTGCAATGACTTTACCACTTGAGATCTCCGTGAGTTCAAATAGAGAAATGTTTTCCTTCATTTTCTTAATTTCTTCTATGATATCATCCCCATGCCCTGTTCTTTAGGAGTCTCCATTTTATTTGCCAAAGTTTCCACAGGTTTATTAATTGCTATCTTCATTGGTTTGTTAACTATCGGGATTTCCTCTTTTGTATTTAATGGATTAGGCTTAGAAGTTGTTTGAGAAGTACTAAGAATTTTCTTCATGATTTCTTTAAACTTCTTTATATTAGGCAGTAGAAAAATTTCATCCACTACCGAGCCTTTAGTCCTAGTCATGAAATTTATTGATGACACTTGAATTTCCTCAGAAGGTTCATATTCCCTAAGCCCCAAAGTAGGTGCCCAATCCCATAATACCATAGTGGTTTCTTCATTTTTATTTTTCGCTCATTAGTTTGGGTTTACTCTTCTTCAGGATCTGCTAGCTGGGTATCTAACCACTGGTTCATAACCAGGTTCATTGAATTGATCCATTGCGGACAACTTTTCTTAGGATGAGGTTCTTGGCGAAAAGTGTAGAAGTGATCCATGCCTACTTCATTACAATTTAGAACAGAATAATTATGCACATGTGGTTGAGATTGTCCAATATCTTCCCTTTTTTTAATAAGGGTTGAATTGCTTTCTATACGAACTAGTTCCCTTATCCTTTTCCATGTCTACTATTTTGTTTAACAATTTACGCACCATTTTCACCACACTTTCTAGTTCATTAGAGTGTTCTTCTTTGGGATTAGTTAACAGAAAAGGCCTTTTTCTTGTGGTATGTTTCACTTTAGGTACTGGAGAATGCTTTGCTATACTATCTATATTTTTCTCTACCTTCTTGGCCTCTTCATAGTTTTCTACCAATGTAAGTTTCACAAACATTGCTATTGGTGGATTAAGTGCTATAGTATAATATTCTATTAGAGACTCTTAAGTTGGTTTTGTTGCAGCACTAAAGTTATTCAGTAAAGTGGTGAATCTTTGATTAAAGTCTTGCATCTTTTCTTTCTTTTCCAATCTCATAGACAGTAATTCTTTCATGAGAGTGGCTACAGTTTTCTGGTTGCCAAATTTTCCTAAGAATGCCTTTTGAAAACCATTCCAATTTACTATTGAATTAGCTTGCAAACTAAAGTACCATTGAGATGATTTAGGTTCAAAAGTATATTGAAAATTTTTGCAAACCACATCTTCATGGTCAACATTTAAGAGATTCAAAGCCAAATAAAAATGATTTAAGTGATCTTTAGCAGAAAGACCCTTTCCAAGATCAAATTTTGGTAATACCTTTTCTGGGTTCTTAGGAAAATCATGCAATGGAGAATCTAGGTTGAGTAGTGTTCTTTCTCTCCATGTAGGTTGATTAATAGTAGGAATGATTCTAGGTGGATAGTTTGGTGAAGATTGAGTGAATACTGAAACTATAGGGGATTCTGGATCTAATTGATCAAGAGGTTGAACAATTTCTTGGATGGATAGATCTACTTGTTCTTCCAAATTTTTAACAAGAATTGAATCCTTACTGTAAGAGGATACTTTCTTGGAAGTTTTCCTTCTAGGTAATGTAGGAATAAATTTTAAGCCCCAAGTTTCTTGACATAGGATCTTTTATGTCTCGTAAACAAATGTACTTCTTTAAATGGGACATCATACAAATGTTCTGATTCTTCTTCCCCAAAACCTGTCTGTTCTTGTTCTTATAATTCAGGAAAAATATCTTCAAGGAAAATATTTTCAGATGATCTCCTAGTGCAATCTTCTTTAAAAATATATTTCCTCTACCATCCATGCACGGGCTAGGGCCCTCCTTCTAGGGCCAATTTTTTTGATGCCTGGAAAAATACCAGGTACCAAGTAGTATAGATTCTCCCTAGTGAACAATCCCAATTAGATTGGACATCGTTTCGTCAAGGGAGTCCATCTGGTTCACGATTTTGACTATAGTAGATTAAGTTCCTTAATATTTTACTGGTTATGGCCCAATCCACTGTTTTTAATATTTGTTTAAAGAATGATATGCAGGTGCCTAAGCTAAATGTATTTCTAATATAGATATAAAGTAAACTATTCTATCCCCATACATGGAGAAAATTTAGAGTTGAGAGTAATATACTGTAAATGCTCATAAAGGTATGAAAAAATAGTCGTACCAACACAATAATCAAATTCACAGTAGAAATAATACTAGAGGTAGCTCTAATATAATTAAAACATTTATTACCCTGTCAACACAAACATTTATACAGACAACAAACATTCATGACCAAGGATATAGTTCCAAGAGGTTACAACAATCTCATTGTATGATGTACATAAGCATGAAGAAATAGTTCTATAATATGCATTCCACACATTGTGATTAAATATTTTTTCAGGCCCTTTGTTTCATCAAAATGATCCATCTTATTAGAAAAAACGTATCTCTTTTTCAACAATCATCTAGAATTATTTCACCAGGAAAATGTCAATTTCTATGGTGCTTTGAACTCCTATTTATACTATCTCTATCCATCACCCAGGAGATTCCCAGGATTCTTATTCACCCACCTAGCTGGATCGAATGGTTTCATAAAACAAACAAATAAAAACAAATTAGAAAGGTCTTTACCTGATGCAAATACATGCTCCTTTATTTTTCCTGCATCTTTGCATTGCGAAATTGATTTGTGATCGTAGATCATAAATCCACCAAGATATCCTCCGTCCGATCTTACCGTGTCTAATGGATTTCATAGCTTCGAAATATTCCATCTTTTGTGCACATTCAATCCATGAAATCAACCTCAATTGTTGATATAGATCAAACCTTCATCTCAATCATTGAAATATGCATTCCTTTAACCAATTCCACAGATTTCAAAAGTTCATTGCCCCATTCTTGTCGAATCAATGGAATTTTTCTCTATCGTAGATCTAATTCTGAACAGATATCAGTCATTGAAAGATGTATCCCTTTAAGCAATTCTGTAGATTTCAAAAGTTATTAACCACGGGAAAGTTGAATCAGCTAAATGCATGCCCACCTTCGATCTGACTCCACCTTTGATCTTGGTCGTTGAAAGATGTATCCCCTTAAACAATTCCATAAATCTGAGAAATTTATTTCATTCACGCAAGTTGAAACAATGAGATTCTCCAGGACCATACATCTCTATCTACCATGAATCTCAACCATTGAAAACTGCAACCTTTACCTGATCTCGCAATCACCCATTCTAACTTGGTGAAGCATAGTACCTGTAATACAAAAAGAGAACATTATGAGAGATATATCTGATCTATAAAAAACAAAAATAATTTGTCAATGGTGACTATAACTAATTGCCATATTTTCAATTGTAATTTTAATGATACATGTCATTTATTTAAACAAAACAAAAAACATGCTGATTAGTGCCCTATTTAAGCAAGCAAAATATTTAGTTTAAGTTTTGGGAAAATATTTCTCATTTTACCCAATGGTTCACAGTAAGAAACAAAAAAGATATTGGATGGCTCATATCATCTCAAAGATGGATCGGGTCTGATTTAGATCACGCAGTCTTGATAGCTCTTTTCCGCCTCTACCCTTCCAGAAAGTAGAAATCGGGTTTGCCAATTTCATTAAGTTAAAATTCTATTTTTTCACCTCTACATTTCCTCTTTTGCTTTTACGGTTCCACCTTTTCCTGGCTGTTGGATCTTTGCGGACTCATCCCTAGCTGTCGATCTATGGATCACGGAAGGCGAAAGACGGGACTCTAACTTTTTTCACGACCAAAATTTTAACTTTCCTCCTCCACTTTTTCTTTTCCACCTTTCCAAGTCGTTGATTTGTGCGGAAACCTTATGGACCATTGGATCTATGCGGATGTTGAAAATCAGTTTTGTAACCTTTTCATAAGCAAAACTTGCATCTTCTACTTCTGCATCTATGCCTCCGCACTTCCATTTCCTCCTTTCGAAAAGCGGAAATCAGAAACAAAACCTTAAGTTTTCCACCTCTTCCTTTTCGCTTCCGCCTTTTGTAGAAAGCAGAAATCATAAATCAGATTGTCCAGTTTTCACCAAGTTCAAATTCTAACTTTTCTCTTATGCCTTTTGGAAAGTAGAAATAAAAAATCGAAATGTCAAACTTTTCCAAAATTAAACTTTAACTTTTCTGCCTCTGCCTTCTGCTTCCTCCTTTTCTTGGCCTTTGGATCTTGATCAAAGAGATTCTCGGTTGTTGATCCTAAATCAAAGTGATTCTCGGTTGTTGATCCTAAATCAAAGTGATTCTCAGTCGTTGATCCTAAATCAAAGCAAAATTTCTTGTAAGGCTTGTTTCTTGGTCACACCTAGGTATATTTTACCAGAATCACACTCTAGTATTAGGGAAAAAACTTATGCTCGAGCTTCTAGGAAATACTAAGTATGCTGGGAGGCATTAACTGAGTTGGGAAACAAGAGTAGGCATGCTTTTAAAATATAAATGGAAGGAGAGTCCCTAAAATGTAAAACTTTTGGGGAAGTAGTTGCAACAGCAACATATTGTAACGAATAAAAACTCTGATAATATTCCCTGCAAGTAGATGTGTTGTGTGGCTACATTCACTGTAACTTTGTACTTGGATTCAGTTGATGAAAGAGAAATAGATGACTAATTTTTTCTCGAGCAACAAATAGGACCGGAGCCAAAAATTAAAACATAGCATGATGTATAGTTCTGATATGAGTCATCTCCAGCCTAGTCTGAATCTGTGTACCCAACAAGGTTCAATGGTGAGTTGACTGCATAATGGATACCAAATTTCTTTGTCCCTTACACATAGTGCAATATCCTTTTAGTTTCCTTCCAGTGAAGTTAATGAGGCTCCTGCATGTACCTAGAGATAACACTTACTACATAAGAGAGATCTGTGTGAGTATGTGTAAGAAACAAAAGAATCTTTATCAACTGTCTATGCAAGGTACTGTCTACTAATGGTGAAGAAGAAACATCTTCAATCCTAACACCTAAAATTAAAGGAAATGTTGTTGTATTGCATTCTTCCATGTGAAACTTGTCAAGTATATCTACTGCATCATTGGACTATGAAATCTTGATCCCTGAAACACTTTGAGTGATTTCAAGACCAAGAAATTTCTATAGCAGTATCAAATCATACATTGTGAAGGATTTGTGCAAAGATGATATGATAGAACTAATACCAGAATATAGGCTCCCTACAATCAATAAATCATCAACATAAAGGATATTAAGGAGAATGGAATTACCATAATTCTTCTTGTATACATTTGAATTATACTTGAATATTTGAAAATATTGTGGCAGCAGAAATGAGTCCATCTTTGCATACCGGGATCTGGGATCTTGCTTAATCCCATTTAAAGACTTCCTTAATATACATGCTAATAAAGGATCCTGAATGTATCCTTCAGGATGCTTCATGTAGATATCCATGAAGGAATGCACTCTTCACATCCATATGATGCACCTCCCAGTGCTTGGATGCAGCTAGAGCCAAAACAAGACAGATGGAGTCCATCTTAGCCACTGGAGAAAAGGTTTCTATATAGTAAAAGAATCCTTTGGAAACCAAGAGATATTTGTACTTGCAATTTAATCCATTTGAGCCCATCTTTGTTCTATACACCCACTTACATTGAAAAATCTTCCTTCTAGGAGGAAGAGAAACAAACTTCCAACTCTCATTTTTTTGAAGAGATTGGTACTCTTCATCCATAGCTTCTATCCATATAGGATCTTATGAGGCTTCAAATAATGTTTTGGACCTAATACAAGCATAAAAAAGAACCTTTTACGAAGAAAGGGATCTATAGGAGAGAGTGAACAAATTGCATTTTGATACAGAGATATGGATCTTCCTGGATCTTTTGGATTCCCAACAAACTCAACAACAACTTCTATCATCTTTTAAACCCATTTAGGAAGTGGTGTTGGATATTTTGGATCAAGTGGATTTATCATTAGATCATATTCACTTTTTGAATCATATTTTGAACATTTATTGGCAGGTGATTCACTATCATGTTGAAAACCATGTGTTACGGGAGGAGTGGAGCATTATGCTTCATCATGGTGGACATCATGCAATGGCCCTTATTCAAAATGGACACTTCTTCCAATAAAGTTCCCTTCAGTGGATAATCCAACAATTTATGGGATTTTTCATTCTATGTAGACCCAACCAATATGCACTCTTGGAATTGAGGTTCTAAGGGTCTCCTCTTCTTTGAAGGAATCTTGGCCCAAGACTTGGAATCGAATACTTTGAGATGAGACACATATGGAATGCATCCTATCCATGCTTTGAATGGAGTTTTTCCTTTTAATACCTTGTGAGGAACTTTGTTCTCGAGGTAAGCAACACAGTTGGCAACTTCTTCCCAAATCCTAGTAGTCAATGCCTTTGAATCAAGCATGCATGTAGCAATATCTTTAAGGTTATGTTCTTTATCTCAGTCACACCATTCTATTATGGTGTGTATGGAAAAATGTATTGCAACTCAATAATTTTATTTATTTAAACAAAACCTTGACACCATTGATATTGACTCGATATTTCATCCATACCATCATGTGTTTGAGGAAAGATGGACAGACATATTATGCAAAACCTTGTGTAGATGCTACTTTCAAGAATTTTGGTGGAATAATGCTATGGAGTCAGTGCATCCATGAGAGTGAATATCATCCATTGGGGCATATAATTGTTGAGAAATATGTCTTCCAAAACACAACATATCAATTACATGATGGGAAAGAAAGTTGGAAGATTAAAATAGTGAATTCACAGGTAACAATGTCTTTCTGAAATTTGATTAAAATTAGCTTATTGTATTTCTAATTGTTATATCTAGTTATCTAATTCCTCATTTTTATGTCCCCAATAGGTGCAAGTTTGTGATTTTATTTTATAGTTCCGTGGAAATATTAAACATTACATTAAGCATGTTGATATGGATTCATGGAAAGATGGATAATTTAGAATATGTAGAGATACATTCCCCCTTGGAACAATATTCTTATTGGTTGATTTCGCTGAAAACTACACCTGACAACCACAAAATGAGATACAAAATCAATATTATCATTGAGATAAAGTGAGAATAATGGTACATATAAGTTACATGCATGGGATGGATAGAAGTGAAGAGAGGCAAGTGATATTGAAAGAAAGTCACTTCTATATAAGTGATGATTTGACCCATGACATCCATTAGGTGCAACACTATTTCCAATTGTTATATGATCAATTAATTGCTAAGGATATACCATTTCCTTGAAATTGGATATGGTCAGATGGTTGCACAGGGCTATTAAATGCACGTGTATTTCAATGTTTGTCTTTGTTGCACATAAAGTATTATTTGTCGCATATGCGTTTTATCACATAAGCGTTATATTAATTTTATAATTTTATAATGCATATGAATTATAATACATATGTTTTTTTAATCATTATATATGGTTAGAGGATTTTTTCTCACCAAGCTTGAACCTAATAACCCAAGTGCATTTAGGAAACCTACAACGAGTCCATGTTCACAAAATCCATGGTGGCAGAAAAAAATAGACATAACTTTGTGCGACTACCTAATTGTCATAATTAGTGAAATGGTTGATGTGTGTATTCATAATACTACATAGGATCTCTACATAAAGTTCCGTGAAACTCACCTTCCCCATTCTCAAATAGTCAGATAAACTTACGTTGTTCATTGACAAACTTACAAGTAACAAACTTGCATATTATATCCATGTCCTTTGCATTGATACTCCATTTCATTTGAGAAACTTTAGTCCATTTCTCATATAAGGCAAGTGGGATGCTTTCAACTGCCCACAAATATAAAAAATTGCGAAAGAAAACAATTTCCAAACCATGAATTTTCACCTCTTATTAAGAAAAATGGGAGTTACTTTTGTACCAAAGGTTCTTTTCAGTTTCTGGGAATGATATTTAATTCCTAAGGGAATTTAGAAAAATTCCATCCTTGCTTCTGTCATCACTCAGAATTTATCCTTGGTTATGAGAGGATAATCCCAAGGTAACCGCAAAACCAATCTTTAGGAGGAAAGTTGGCTTCTTTCCTTCTAGAGAGGGATCTCTGAATAGATAAACACAAAGGTAAGATATATTTGAAAGACAAGAAATTTAATGGGGATAATGGCTGAAAAAGGTGGTCATTGGGAATGGAGTCAAATGTGAAAAACAATTAATGAGAGTACTTTGCAAATGGAGTTCTTAACAGAGGAAAGGTAGTTACTCTTTTATAATCAAAATAATGGTTGTCTGGTGATAAGGAATTATGAGAAACAATCCATTAATATGGGCATCTAAAGATGAATCCAATATTAACTTTAGTGGAAAATCTTGTGAATTCTTGAAATCAAAGAATCAAAGAATACAACTATGAATGTTGGTCAAATATACAATTGTTCAAGCATGAAAAGATAACAAAATTGAAAGAGACACAAGAAACACATTCACATGAAGGAAAGAAAGTACAAATTGTAAAATAAATAACAAAAGAATATTTGGTAGAAAACCTGCTTGGCTATGGAATTTTTTTTATTAATATTGAATCTCTTTTTATAAAATCATTTCTTCTCATGGGTTCCAACCCTCATTGTAATGCAAAATGTTTCTTAAATACACTAAAAAATGCTCCTTAAGATGATAACTGCTTACATACTAGAAAAAGGAAAAAGTAACTTCCTTATTACACTCGTCACTTGAATCCTAAGAAACTAAGTTATTCAAAAATCTATTACATTATTCAAAACAAACTTGTCTTCAAAATTTCTCGAGTTTTATAATTAAACTCTTCACTGATGCAATTTATACTTTGTCCTGCCAAATTTCTTTATCATTTTCCATTGGTATACATATGTCATCTCCATATTCTCCATCTCTTTTTTTAACACTCTCAATTCCACATGATATACATATGAAATAGGTGGCAACTGGGTACAAACTATCCTGAATGTATTAATCAACTCAAAATACATTATCAATTTATCAATTACAAGTTTCCTTGCTAAAGATTGGTTCATGTCTTCAAATTTTCTATGATCCAATCTACATTTGACCAATAATTCCTGATACTATGACTGAGATAAAGTTTTCCATCTTCTTCCCAAAAGGAAGGAAAACCTTTATGAAAAAGGGACACAAAGGATCCTTTAAAAATATTTACTTGATGTTGAATTATATCAATATTGGCCTACACAGTTTCTATGTGTTGATGTTTTCCTACCAGTTTTCTTGCCCAAAGGATCACTGTAATTATTTCCTTGATACCCATTGTCCTCAAATATTCTTTAGACATAGTATTTAAGTAATTTATTGTGTTTGTGGCTGTGTCCACTAGATTTTTATTTAAGGCCTCTTTTACTGTTGTACCACTTTGTTTAGCAACATTTATTACCATCTCCTTCTCCCGAATATAATTTAAGTATGGTCTAATTTTAACAGCCTCTTCTATTATCATATCTCAGATGAGATATCTTGCTCCATGCATTGGTAATTTTCTAGATAGTTGCTTCATCAACTTCTCATTTTAATCCAACAACTCTTTATTTTTGTTCTCTAATATTTTTCTGTCTTCTTCTTTCTTTATGATTGCATCAACCAGATTTTTATTCTCACGTTTTAAACCAATAATTTGTAAGTCTCTTAGACCCACATGTGACATAGCATGCACAATAGATTTAGTATTTGTTTATGTAGTAGTCTGAATAATTTACACTTCATCTTCCTTGCTTTTGTCTTCTTTATCCCTTTTTAAAATCAATTGATTTTCATTCAAAACATATACTTTTTCAATTAAGAGGCCTCTTAGTTTTTCCCATTGATTTTTCTCATAAAAAAGTTTCAATAGCTTTGCCTTACTATTATTCAGCTCCTGGGTTAGCAAGTCTTTCTATTTTTCTAATTCAGTCAATTCGGAAGGCTGAATTAATTGAGTTGCATGGATATTTAACTTAACAATTGAATAGTATTTTATTTCTCAGTTAGTATCTTTAACCTCGGATTTATTTGCTTCACTGTCTATCTCTAGAAAATATCCCTGAAGCTTATTTATTTGTTGCTGGTGCACTTTGTTCTCCACCTTCTCTTGCCTTAGTTGATTTTCTATTTTGGCCTGTGTGGATTGCAATTTGGATACCTTTAAGGTAGCTTTCATAAAATCACTGTAAATAACCTCCCTAGTATGTTTATGCAAATGAATCATATTAGGCACTAGGATGGCCTTTAGATTCAATCTCATCTCAGCTATTATGTTCTTGGTGGCCACTTCTAAATTTAAAGTATTCACGGCATGATATTTAATAGTGACCAATGAGACCTTTTTTTTGATATATTTCTGACTTCAAAATATAGTTTTGAGGATTCCTTTAAACAGATCTCCTTATATTTATTATACTGGCCATACAACTTAGTTCTTGATTTGAATTTATCACTTGATTCTTCCGATACCTATGAAAACTCATACTCTTGTATTTGAGAAGTTTGGCCTTTTACCTTTCCGTTTCCTTTCTTATTTTCATCTTTAGTTACCTCTACCAATTCTCCCTCAAAATCAATATTTTGTCTTTTAGATATATATGAACTTTCTTCTTCCTCTGTCTCCATGGCCTCTGAATGAGTTCTCTTCCCTGCCNAGTTACCTCTACCAATTCTCCCTCAAAATCAATATTTTGTCTTTTAGATATATATGAACTTTCTTCTTCCTCTGTCTCCATGGCCTCTGAATGAGTTCTCTTACCTGCCACTTCTAATTTGCTTGGATTGGGAGTTACTACTTTTGTTGCTTCTATTATGGCTAATGGATTTTCTCATGAAACCTCCGTATCCTTCACCTGTGTTGAATAATCGATCCAATTGAATATTTCAGCCAATCCTTTCACTACCTAGTGTTCAAATTCCTTGTTCTTGTTCATCTTCCTTCTTTGTGAAATAATATGGTGTGGGTCATAATTGACTGCAAAATATTTTCTAAATTCATCCCCTATAGCAGACTTTCAATTATAGGGAGTGCAACTTAATTTTTTATAATGAATGGCCCATTTTCCCATGGAAACTTAATTTCAAAAGACTTATTAAAACTAATAAAATATTCATTCTCCACAATTAAATTTTGTCTTATAAATTCCAAATCAAAGACTCTAGAGTTCAATAATGCTGGCAAGATATAAGGTTCATAAGGAAAACCATACACACTAATTATATTATGCTATTCTAACAGAAACCAATCCCCTATTTTCCTATCAAGAGAAGACTGTAGAGTCTCCTACATCTTTGGTAACACTATGGGCAATTTGTTCTAAAATAATACTTTATAAACCTCTAGCATCAATATGTTCATATATTTGAAAAAGTAATTACTGATCTCTGTTGTAAGTAACATCTTTGGGAGATGTAATTTTTCTTCATTGAAAAATAGAACATTCTAATTAGGTATGGATGAAACCTGAAGTCCTTGGTATTGTGGAAATTCACTAGCTGAGAATGGATGTTTTCATCTAGGAATTCATCAAATTTAAGGCAAGGGGGTTGAGGGGAATAAGACTCAGATTGACTCATACTGATTTCAATAACATACTCATTAATACTCCAGGGAGAAACTTGTATGCATCAAGACCTAAGAATTGAATCAACATTGAAATAACCAATTTTGTTTCTTCATTAAACAGGTTGACATCTAGGGGAAAAGGCTGGTTAGTAAGGTATACATCATATGTAAAACACTTGGAAAAAAAGGGTTGCTTCTCTTCAACATTTTCATTCCTAAACAATTGTATTAGGTATTCTTCTACAACATCCTCTCAGGTTTAGGTGAATGAAGGCATGATTGCAAGATGATCTCAACTAACAAAGGCATTTACAAGGCATAAGATTTTGGTTTTAGCCAAGTCCATTATTACTCTCTCAGGGGAGGAGTAATTTGACACACACTAGTTAATAAAATATGGGAAATTTAGGGTTTTTTCAGGGTAGAAATAGTAAAATTGAGATTGGAAAACACTATGTAGGTTAGTTCCCTGGTCCTTAAAGTCTTCTAGCTTGGTTTCAGTTGGTAAACTGGGTCAAAAGACAAAACAGTATAAAAAATGACCCCATCCATATCTTTGAAAACCTCATCTAATTTCTGAAACTCTAAGGCTTGTGACTCAACTTCACCTACACTATCCATTTTCAAATACTAGTAGGTGGATGAAAATGTGGCTTATCTAGAAAATTGATGGCTGGAAAGATAGTTGTCTGACTTGGGTTTGTCCACGCAGAGATGCTTCTTCTCCCAATACACAAAATGACAAATCATTATTGAACACATGCTCTTCCCTTTTATAATATTCTTGAAATAATGGTTTTGGAATCTAGGAAAGTGGTATATTTTTCATTGATGGAATGATCCTTTAATCCCCATGCATGTTACGAGAGATGATGTCTTTTAAACCATAGATTCAATCTATCTCTCACTTGAACCATTGATATTGATCTCCCTTTAACCTTAACCTTTTCTTATTTTGCTGCATAACACATGTATATCTATCATGCACTTTCCCTTAGCAGATTATCTATCCGTCATAGATTTACTTGACCTTCATAACACACCATTGATTTCCTTTATATTTAAACCAACACCTTCATTTTTTGTTGCCTCATGATTTTCAAATTAGTGTGCAGCTTCCATGGGTGGATTATCTAATATCCATTGATCTCATCTATATGTGATCCTAATCATCAATCAAAGTTAGCCTTTAATCATTTCTCCAATATTCCATTCATCATCAACCATGCAAGTCCTCCCAACAGACTCCATCTCCACTGTCGATCTCATCTATCCTTCACCTTCACCGTCGATTTGGTTTATTATTCAAACTTACCACCCATTCCCAATTGATCTTTTTCCATGCATATTCTCACAATGGATTTTATATGTGTCATTAATATTATATGACCTTTTCCTTCTTCGTGGATCTGAGTGGACCGTAAACCTTTCCACCAATTTTCAACTTTACTTTCACCTTGCATCTTTAAACAACGGATCCACCACCTGTCGTAGATATTTCCACTTAACAATATTAGCCATTAAAACCTTCATTATATACTATAAGCACCATTTATTTATTTTTAGCCTCTTACAAAAATTGTACTATGGTTTTATGAGAAAATAAAAACCTTGGTCTTCAACTTAGCACCCATTTCATCACCCCCTCGATCATATTGTCAAAATTTTCACCTACAAGATCCTTATTTCACCATAATCCCCTTCATATAAAATGTTAACCAAAATAGTGCTAATAGCTGGATCCAACTGGGGATGCTATCCTCCTTGTGAGGTAGCAAATAATACACAGACCTGTACCAATTTCATTCTCTGTACAAAATTTCTTCAAAAATTACTAACGCTTTTCTTTCATGTAAATAAATCAAGGAAAATGACAAATCTTGAAGATCTTAGGGCCTTCTCTCTAGGCTCAAAATCCTTTAGTTTTCCATCTATACTCAATATTTCAATTTAATAAATATATACAGTTAATATACAAAATACCTCCATCCTTAAGAGAAGCAATGTTTCAAAAATATTCCATTAACATGGCCTCCTTTAAGTTGAACCCCATTTTGATGTTGCAGAATAAAAGAATTACCCCCTCTATAAGCAACAATGATATATGGTCCCTTCCACAAATGATCAAACTTACCATGTTTGTATTATTTCCTAGCATCCCACTTTAGAACTAGATCATCAACCTGGAAATGTTCTTCTTTAACTCTCATGTCAAAGGATTTCCATTTTTTCTTGATGTACCTGCACTTTATCATAATCTTTTTCCCTTAACTCATTCAATTCAATGATCTGATTTATCCTCTCTGCGTATGATTTGTTTCTTCCTCATGTTCTTGTACCGGTTTCATTACAGGAAAACCTAAAGACACTGGAAATACCACCTATGCTCCATATACTAACTGAAAAGGTGACATACCAATAAATCTCTTAGTACTTATCTTATATTCCCATAAATCATACTTCAGTTTGGTGTGCCAGGATCACTTGTTCTCCTCCAATAGCTTCTTTATTATCCTTACCAGACTTTTATTTGAGGATCCAGCAAGCCCATTCCCCTAGGATAATATGCAGTAGAATGAATTAAGTTGATATGATATTTGTGAAAAAAATTGATCATTTTATTTGACTTGAAAGTTTGTGCATTATCAGTTACAAGTCTATTGGGACATCCAAACCTTGATAAAATATTGTTTTCTAGAAAATCCATAATAACAACATCAATAGCCCTTCTAGTATCTATAGCCTCAATCCATTTGGTAAAGTAATCAGTTGCAATCAAAATCATTTATGATGACTAAAAGAATTTGGGATTATCTCACCAATGAAATCCAAGCCCCACTATTAAAATGGTGCTTCTACTGAAATAGGATTGAGTGGTAATGGCATTAGCTTCCTCTTCCCATAAAAAAATTGACACTCATTGCAGGTTGTTCCTTATACATACAAGATTTTATTTACAGTCACTTTCCAAGAATTATGTCCTCCACATACTCCCTGGTGGAATTCCTTCATAGTCTATTGGGATTCATTATCTAATACACAGTTCAATACACTAGTACATGTGCACATTTTTCCCACAGAAAATCGTTGCTATTGAAACACTTTTGCGTTGCTATAGCGACAAACATGACCCCTTTTTTTCATGGAAACACTTTCATTGTTGTGGCAACACTTTCCATAGTTCGTCTCTATAGCGACAAAAAAGACATGAAAAAAGGATGTTTAAAAAAAACAATCAAACTGTGTCATTATAGAGACACTTCCCCGTCGCTATAGAAACACTTCCACCGTCGCTATAGAAAAAATTGGTTGTTGCTATAACGATGGAGGAACATGTTTAAAATATGTTTAAACCAACGATGTGCCATCGTTGTAGTGACAAGGTGTCATTGCTATAGAAACACTTCCAACTTCTCTATAGAAAAACTTTGTTGTCTCTATAGCGATGAAGGCACATGTTTAAAACATTTTTATACCAGCAATGTGTCGNTATATATATATATATATATATATTTTAAATTATTAATATAAGATTGAATTATTGGGGTTGGACACAAGCCACTTATTAACTTCTTCAAATTTTTTAAGTCACACAGTTCATTAAATGCAAAATTTCACACATTAAATGACGTCAGAATATTTTAAAAAAAATATCTTTGGGAAGCCAAAATAATATTCTACAATTTGTTTTTTACTACAAGCCGAATTTCACATGGCATATATGTGTTTCAAGGGCTTCTATCTAGCACATGAGTAAAAAATCAGGTTTTCATCACCAAATTTTGCCAAAAAGTGTTACCCACCTTCATGGAATCATCCAAGATCCTTTGGTTTGTCTAAGTTTTAATTTCTTTAGTTCACTCTTACATGAACAAGGTCATTAATCAGCAGATTAAGAGTGATCCCCAGGAAGAGGCTTGAATTTTTTTTAAAACATCTTGAATTGATTTGTAAAGCTACATGCAAATGATCATTTCCACCCATAGTGTTTTAGGGATTGTCTGGTGCACTGTTTCACTACAAATCTCTTATCTTGCCTATATTAATTTTATTCTTTGAGCTACTTAAAAAAATAGATAATTTTGATATTCTAGAACAGTGTTAATGACCTCCTTATAGTATCTTAACTTTCTTTTATCCTCTAATTTCTTCTCTCACCACATTTTCTCTTTAAACTTATATATAATAATATTTTTAATGTTATTGATATTTTTCAAAGAGAATGTCTCCTAATGTTGTACAATCAACATCATTCACCCCAAGAAGAGATCCAAGTTGAGTGAACTTTTTCATCCAAAAGGTTTTGGTGAAAATATCTGCAATCAGCTCTTCAGAAGGGTAGTAATGCAATGATATGGTACGATCATGCACCAATACTTGGATTTAATGCATATGTATCTCGATATTTTTTATCCTTGGTCTTTGATCCAGATATGTGGAAATCCTAATAACACTATGGTTGTCATAAAAAATGACTAGAGGAGTACTGTGTTGATCCCTGGAAAAATCCCAAGTACCAAGTAGCAGGGATTCTCCCCAGTGAACGATCCCAATCACAGTTGCATATATCGTGTCGGTGAATATATCGCTGAGGTTTGAGAATGTAACTTATTGGCAGTAACGACGAAAATATCGAAAAATATTGGCAAATGTCGTAAAGCATAAAAAAAATACAAAAATAACCATTTTTTTCATTTTTTTTAACATATAAAGGAACAGCAACATCAAACAAACACATTGCTACATAAATATGAAAATACAACTAATATATAAGATTCATACGATGTCAAATGGTGGGTCATGATCACATATCGACTATAAAGTTATAAACTGAAAATATTGAAATATGTTCTTGATGGAATGATAGAAAATCACATCAAATGATCAAAATAAATGTCTCTCAAGAAATTAATCATCATGACTCATGAGGCATATAGATACTACATAATACAATGATAAATAGTAGGAATCATCGACCCCCTATACCCCTTTTTTAGGCAAGGGGCACCACTCTTCCTCTGGAAGCAGTAGGGGGTCCTGTAGGTGCTTTGGATGAGTTAGGCATCAAATTGGAAGCTCCAACTACTTAAGCTATGGTGGAAGGTCCAACTACTCTACAATTTCGATGATACTTACCATGTTTAATGAGTGAAGGGTACATTTTTATTAAGGTCATGATAAAATATTTCAATAGTCAATGCCACCAACATCAAGGTACAGAGATGGGTTGATGTGCTTGATTAAATGCAATTCCCATCCCCTCGTACTTGATAAAATCCAGTGGAATTGTTGAAATCTTGAAATCCTGAAAACTATTAAGTCTCTTGAATTCTAAATGGGATCTAAAATTCTACATTTTGCATATGAAGTTTGATGAGGTTGGAACCACTCTCAAACATCCTGAAACAATTAATAGCAATGTTAAAACTTAAAAATTTAAGTAAAAGGATAGAAAATGAAAGTAAACGAGAATGTCACTTTTACTTTAAGAATTTAATACTACCATTTATTAATTTAAGAATTTAATATATTTAGTTTTAATAACACTGCTAAAAACTTAACCCATGATTTTATTTTTCAAATTCCATGCAATTTTTTTTCGCAGGGTGATATTTTCCAAAATCTCCTGATATATTCCCAATATATCATGACATATTGAATATATCGCGATATATTCAAAATGTCGAAAATATCACGATTTTTTTAGTGGAGATATATCGCCAAGGGGAATGAATAGCGATACATCTTAGCCGTTGAATGATGCAACCCTTTAACCAATCCTGTAGATTTCAAAAGTTATTTTCCAAGGGTATTTTGAATCAGCAAAATGGATTCCCATCGTCGATCTGACTCCACCTTTGATATTGGTCATTGAAAGATGTATCCCTTTAAACAATTCTGCGGATCTGAGAAATTTATTTCATTCACGTAGGTTGAAACAATGAGATTCTTTAGGACCATAGATCTATATCTTCCATGAATTTCAACCATTGAAAACCACAACCTTTACCTGATTTCGCAGTAACCCATCCTAACTTAGTGAACCATAGTACCTGTAATACAAAAATAGAACATCATGAGAGATATATCTGATCCGGAAACAACAAGAATAATTTTTCAATGTCAACTGTAACTTATCACCGTATTTTCACTTGTAAGTTTACTGATACGTGTCGTTTATTTAAACAGAACAAAAAACATGATGATTAGCACCGTGTTTAAGCAAGAAAAATATTTAGTTTATTTTTTTGGAAAAGATTTTTCATTTTCCCCAATGGTTCACAGTAAAAAATGAAACAGAGGTTGGACGGTTCAGATCATCTCAAAGATGGATTGGATTTGATTTGAATCATTAGATCACATAGCCTTGATAGCTCCTTTCCACCTCTGCCCTTCCAAGAATCGGAAATCGGGTTCTCCAATTTTATCAAGTTAAAATTCTGATTTTCTGCCTATGCATTTCTGCTTCCGCCTTTTCCTGGCCGTGGGATCTTTGCAGACTCATCCCTAGCTGTCGATCTATGGATCACAGAAGGCAAAATATGGGACTCTGACTTTTTTCACAACCAAAATTCTAACTTTCTACCTCCGCTTTTTCTTTTCCACCTTTCCAAGTCGTTGATTTGCACAGAAAACTTCTAGACCATTGGATCTATGCAGAAGTTGGAAATCAAATTTGTAACATTTTCATAAGCGAAACTTGCATCTTCCAATTCTGTATTTTTTCCTTTGCCCTTCCGCTTCCGCCTTTCAAAAAGTGGAAATCGAAAATCGGAAAATCAAACTTTTTCTGAATTCAAACCTTAAATTTTCCTCCTCCCCCTTTCCACTTCCGCTTTTTGCGAAAAGCAAAAACCAGAATTTGAATTGTCCAATTTTCATGTAGTTCAAATACTAACTTTCTGCTTCTGCCCTTCCGCTTCCTCCTTTTGGAAAGAGGAAATCAGAAATCAGAAAATCAGACTTTTCTGAAATTAAACTTTAACTTTTCTTCCTCTGCCTTTTCGCTTCGATTTTTTCTTGGTCGTTGGATCTTGATCAGAGGAATTCTTATCTATTGATCTTAAATGAAAGAGGATTTTATTGTAAGTCTTGTTTATTTGTCACGCCTAAGTATTTTTTACGAGAATAACACTTCAAAATTAAGGAAAAACCTTCTTCTCGAGATTCTGGGAAAGACTGAGTATCCACAGAGGGCTTAACTGAGTTGGGAAACAAGAGTAGGCATGCTTTTGAAACAAAAATGGAAGGAGGGGCCATAAAATGTAAATTTTTTGGGGAAGTAGTTGTAGCAGAAACAATTGGCGTCTATTTGGTGAACACAGATCTATGAAAAAACCTTGTTTGAACAAAAATATTTTCATATGGTACTACACTATGAATGTTCAATGATTACTTACAAGCATTTCCCTAGACTTCTTTAAACTAGATTTATCTAGGGATGCAACTTTTCAAGCATCACATTTTATACCATTTCTTTGGGAGTAGGGTAACCAAGGGCTCAGTGTCTTGATCTCTCTCCTAGGGTCAATGTATGAAGTTCATTTTACCATCTGTCTTTAAGTTTCCATTAGATAAGATTCCACAGGATCGTCACAAAATAAGACAGAGGTATTCGTTTGTTCCTCATTCCCATGCCGTAAGCATTCTTTTGATGCTTTCTTTATGACTGAAAAAGTATTTTGAGTATTCCTTTGAATTTGAGAATTTGCTACAGGTTCTTCCATCCACAATGTCCTTTCATGTGAGTGACAACTTTTTTTGCTTATCAAGCTCATGGACTAAGAAGAATCGTGCTGATATTTGTTGTTTTGACAACCCTTTTGTTCTAGCAATTTATTTCTTTAGCATCACTTCTTTAATTGAAGACTGAATATTTTATAAATTTGACTTTTCAATATAATCCTTTTGGCCTTTTTTTGTTTGTAGCAATGGGATAATTTTGAATACAATACATCTACCAGACCTACTTACTTTCCATGGGTCCATCACGACATGCTTCCTGAGAGAGGTATTAATGTGGGAATGGATAAAACCCCAAGATAGTACTCCAGCCCTTGCGAGTCTTGGTTATTTCACAAGGGTTATAATGATTCAAATGTGAACTTGAACACTAGATCCCATTTTAATCATTTGTCACCAGTTAAATAATTTCATTATGATCGAACTTTATCATATTCTCTTTCCCATAAGAAATTCCTGACATCCAAATATTTCGAGTTTAATTAGATGCCTATACTTCCAAGCACCAAAAATTGAGTTGACTTATTAAAAGCAAACAAACTAAGGCTATGAAATAAGGTGAAACAAACAGGAAGATAAACAACTGGAAAACAAAATCAATAAGGTCAAGTTTATTTATGTACAAATGTTTCCTAGGACTTTAAGTAAAGTAATGTTTGATAAAAATGCCATTTACAGCAAGACTTTCTTCCTGTCCTTGTAAATTTTTCAATTTATAAGTTGCAGGGCCTAAATTTTCAGTGACTAGGTAAGGGCCAATCCATAAATGTTGGAACTTTGTGTGTTTTCCCTTTTCCACATGAGGATCATCCCATTTCAAAACTAGGTCTCCTATATCAAAGTTTCTTGTACCATATTTTCTCTTGTCGAACCATATGTTGATGATACCCTGATGATGGTTGAAATTATCTTTAGCCTTTTGCCTTAGTTCCTCTAGTTTTAATAAAGTGTCAATTCATGCTTGTAAAACTTCGCTATTGGAACCCCTTGAGGCTAGAGCTAACTACGAAGATGGGAGAAGAATGTTTTGGGGAAATAAATATTCTTTTCCATATTCCAGAGTATAGGGAGACACACCTAAGGAATTATTCGGAGTGACCCTATCTTCCCACAGTGCATTTGGAAGAGCTGAGTGCCAATTTATCTGATTTTCATAATGATTTTCTTCAAAATCCGGATAAGTTTCTTATTTGTGGATTCCGCCAAACCATTTTCCCGAGGATAGTAATTAGCTGAGTAATGCAACTTAATTCCTTTTTCATAATAAAACTCAGTTATTTTAACAGATGAGAAATAAGATGCATTTTCAAAAGCAAGAGAAATTGGAACTCCAAACCTTGTCATAAGGTTCTCTTGCAGGAAGTCAATGACAACATCTTCATTCACTTTGCACAATCGAATCGCTTCCACCCATTGTGTGAAATAATTGGTAGTCATAAAGATATATGTTGTAATGAAGAATTTAGATTGATTTCCCCAATAACACCTATGCCCCACTATTCAAACGACTCTGAAATAGTAACAAGTTGTAACAGTCCCACTGCTTTTGCCAGTTTTCCACCACTCCTTTGACATACATCACACTTTCTTGTGTGGGCATGGGCATTTTTAAACAAATTTGGCTATTAATATCCAGCTCTAAGTATCTTGTGAGCTGTGATATCCCTAGAATAATGTCCTCCTGCTGGTCCGTCATGTAATTCTTTGACTATTTTGGAGGCGTACTCTATTTTTCAGACATCTGAGCAATAATCCATCATAATTTTTTTCTAAAAGGAACTCCATCCATTATTTGATATGGTGATGAATTCAACCGAAGTGTCCTTCTCTGCTTGGAGCTCCAATGCTCTGGTAGCTATCCTTGTTGAAGAAAGTACACCATATATCTATACCAATATAATTCGAGAGCAATGAATATAGGACATATATTAATCTAGTTCACTCCAGCTTCATTCTCCCAATTAGGATCTTTATTAGTTTTATTATCTGCTATCAACTTGCACAACCCTTCACCTTTGATGATGATAGCTGGTTTGAATTCTAGGTCATATTCCTGCGGGGCACTCACCCAATTCCCTCTTCGCTCACCTAGTTCCTTTTTCACAAAAAGAGACTTAATAATTGGGTGAGGAACTACAACTTTTGTTCTGTTTTTTAGAATATAGGGTTCGAACTATTTGGTGCATTGAAGACTGCATATGCTTTCTTGTCCACGGATGGGTAATTCAATTCACCCCCTTGTAACCCAGTACTCATGAATGATATTGGAAATTCGTCTCCCAATTCCCCTTTATTCATAAGTACTGCTACGAGAGAGTTGTTTGAAGAAAATTTCTATAAAATAAAGTCCCTTTCAAAGTATGTAATCTTCAAAAAAGGTGCCCGAGCTATTGCCATTTTGATATATTTAAGGGAAAATTTCTCAATGTCAGTCCACTTGAAATGTACACTTTGCTTTACCATTTGTTGCAGAGGTTTCACAATTTGAGAAAAATCAGGGACAAACCTTTGAACAAATTTTTTTGGGCCCATAAATGATTGCATAGCTTTCCTATTATGGGGTGTGGGAATTTGAGTTATAGCCTCAACTCTCTCTTGATCTATTGTGATTCCTTTCTTTGAGATGATGTGTCCCAACAATTTCCCTTCAAGAACTGCAAAGATTCTTTTCTTTGGGTTTAGAGATATACTATATTTTCTACAGCGGTCAAAAATATGTTTCAAGTGAAAATCACGGTCTTCTCTTCTCTTGGATAAAATTGTTACATCATCCAAGTACACTACTACATAGTGGCCACTTAAACATCTGAATGCAATGTCTAGGGCCCTATGAAATGTGGCTCTGGTGTTCATGAGGCCAAAAGGAATTCTTCATTAAGCAAATGTTCCTCACTTTGTATGAAATGTTGCCTTTAATCGGTCCTACTCGAAAACTAACACTTGATTATACTCTGAAAAACCATCTAATAGGGAGAACATTTATGAGCCTAAAAACATATGTAAAATCTATTTTATTGGTGTAACTGGATAGTTATCTTTATTTGATGCTCTATTTAAGTTCCTGTTGAAACTTGAAAATGATCTTTGCGTCCAGTAACTTCTTTACTTCGTTTTAGATCATAGGTTCTAACTTTGGGTGCATATTTTTAAGTTGTTGAAATGTTTTTGTTACGGTTTTTATGGGGATCACATGATGGATGATGTGGGTGTCATAAGTATTCAGATATTCATATGTCCAGGCGAAGATGTATTTGTGTTGCTGAAACAACTTGATGAACTTACATGTTTCCCCGCGAGAGCAACATTTTCCCAAATTGACATATTTAGGTTCAGCTTCTAATCCCAGATTGACCAACTCATGTTGCATTGATGAACTGTTCATCTTCACATTGTCTGGTTTCCAGAATTTACACTGCAAATCAAACATCCCTTCAAGGGTTATTACCACTTTAGGCATGAAATTTGCCTAAATTGCATCTTCATCTATTATGGATTCTTTAAAATATTCTTCATTTGTAAAAAAATGATGGTTTGTTCATCGTCATCGAACACCCTCATATTTGCAACATTGATATGTACTGATAGCCTGAAAATCAATTCAATAGAACACTTGTTATTAGTTGGCACTAATCTGGATGCAGAAGTAGCTAATAAAGTAGTTACAACATTATGGAATCTAGGTACTGCATTTATATTGAAAGCATTGAAGTGCATAATCAAATTCCACACCTCCAGCTGGTATCCCATAAGATTTGGATACAAACAATGAATGGTGTTTCTTAATTGTCTGACTAATATCCCAGGAATCCCCAAAAACTTTCAAATTTCTAACCTTAAGTTCAATAGTTTTCTTCAGGCCCAAGGCTAGAGACTCATATTTAGCAGTGTTATTTGTGCATTCGAACTCTAGTCTCAAGTGAGAAAGTGTTTATTCTTATCTAGATCAATCAGGATGCAACCTGCCCCTGATCCCTCTTGGGTTTTAGACCCATCAAAATATATAAACCAAAATCTATCATTTAACTCTAACTGGTTAGTATCATCTCCTATGTTAGTCACTAATTTTACTATATTACAATCAATATTATCAGTCCGTGAGAATTGAAGGATATCAGATTGTGTGTCTGATTCACAACTGGATTCTTCATCCTGGTAGTTCCCTGGTTCAAGTTCCAAATAGTAAATTCATAGGTTCATTTTTCCCTTCTAACTAAGTTACATTATACTTCATGTGTGGTTCTCTCAGTATTTTAATTTGGTTTTGAACATTGTTGAATGGCATCCACATGTGAGACCAATTAGTTGCAAAGTAGCCATTTAGTTTCGTTGACCAGTCCCTACTCAAATTTAATCCATATTCTTTTGGTATATCCACTACCATAATATTTATAAACTGACAAGCTCTGGGATCTGTAGAAAAATGAATCAAAACATCTTTCATCTTCCCTATGAATTTAACAACAGATCTATCTAGTTGAATTATCTGAGATGGGGATGATATGGGTTGGCCATTAATCCTTTTACATATTGAAAGTGGCATGACACTTGATGAAGCCCAAGAATCTACCAAATAGTTATGTACATTATGATTAAAAATATCAAATGAAAATAGAAAAGGTAAAGTATGATATTTATACTTTCCCCCAATGCTTGCTTCATTTACTTCATCATCGGATTCTATGGCTTCTGGTACACTGCTAAGCTGTGGATCAAAATATTCCAGAAGTTTCCTCCTTTGCTGAGGAAAATTGCATAGTTCAAATAGAGAAATGTTTGCCTTCATTTTCTTAGTGTCTTCTATGATATCATACCCCATGGCCTATTCTTTAGGAGTCTCCATTTTATTTTTGAAAGTTTCCACAGGTTTATTAATTGCTATCTTCATTGGTTTGTTAAGTGACTGGGATTTCCTCGTTTGTATTTACTGGATTAGGCTTAGATGTTGTTTGAGAAGTACTAAGAATTTTCTTCATGTTTTCTTTAAACTTCTTTATATTAGGTAGTGGAAAACTTTAATCCACTACCAAGCCTTTAGTCCTAGTCGTGACATATATTGATGACACTTGAATTCCGTCATTTATTGATAACACTTGAATTTCCTTAAAAGGTTCATAATCCCTAAGCCCCAAAGTAGGTGCCCAATCCCATAATACCATAGTGGTTTCTCCATTTGTTTTTTTTTGGCTCATTAGTTTCGGTTTACTCTTCTTCGGGATCTACCAGCTGGGTATCTAACCATTGGTTCATAACCAGAGTCATTGAATTGATCCATTGCAGACAACTTTTCTTAGGATGAGGTTCTTGGTGAAAAGTGTAGAAGTGATCCATGCCTACTTCATTACAATTTAGAACATAATAATTATGCACATGTGGTTGGGATTGTCCAATATCTTCCCTTTTTTTAATAAGGGTTGAATGGATTTCTATACAAACTAGTTCCCTTATCCTTTTCCATGTCTACTATTTTGTTTGACAATTTATGCACCATTTTCACCACACTTTATAGTTCATTAGAGTGTTCTTCTTTGGGCTTAGTTAACAGAAAAGACCTTTTTCTTGTGGTATGTTTCATTTCAGGTTCTGGATAATGCTTTGTTATACTATCTATATTTTTCTCTACCTTCTTGGACTCTTCATAGTTTTCTACCAATGTAACTTTCACAAACATTGATATTGGTGAATTAAGTTTTGTAGTATAATATTTTATTAGAGACTCTTAAGCTGGTTTTGTTGCAGCACTAGAGTTATTTAGTAAATTGGTGAATCTCTGATTAAATTATTGCATCTTTTATTTCTTTTCCATTCTCATAGACAGTAATTCTTTCATGAGAGTGGCTACAGTTTTCTGGTTGCCAAATTTCCCTAAGGATTCCTTTTGAAAACCATTCCAATTTACTATTGAATTAGCTTGAAGACAAAAGTACCATTGAGATGATTTAGGTTCAAAAGTATATTGAAAAATTTTGCAAACCACATCTTCATGGTCAAAATTTAAGAGATTCAAAGCCAGATAAAAAATATGTAAGTGATCTTCAACAGAAACACCCTTTCCAGGATCAAATTTTGGTAATACCTTTTCTGGGTTCTTAGGAAAATCATGCAATGGAGAATCCAGGTTGAGTAGCATTCTTTCTCTCCATGTAGGTTGATTAACAACATAAATGATTCTAGGTAGATAGTTTGGTGAAGACTGAGTGAATACTGAAACTGTAGGGGATTTTGGATCTAATTGATCAAGAGGCTGAACAATTTCTTGGATGGATAGATCTACCAGTTCTTCCAAATTTTCAACAAGAATTGAATCCTTACTGTAAGTGGATACTTTCTTGGAAGTTTTCCTTCTAGGTAATGCAGGAATAAATTTTAAGCCCCCAAGTTTCTTGACATAGGATCTTGTATGTCTCCTAAACAAATCTACTTCTTTAAATGGGACATCATACAAATGTTCTGATTCTTCTTCCCCATAACTTGTCTATTCTTGTTCTTATAATTCAGGAAAAAGATCTTCAGGGAAAATATTTTCAAATGATGTCCTAGTGCAATCTTCTCTGAAAATCAGATTTCCTCTACCAGCCATGCACAGGATAGGGCCCTCCTTCTAGAGACAATTTTGTTGATGTCTGGAAAAATACCAGGTACCAAGTAGTAGGGATTCTCCCTAGTGAAGGATCCCAATTATATTGGATATCGTTTGGTCTGGGGAATCCATCTGGTTCACGATTTTGGCTATAGTAGATTAAGTTCCTTAATATTTCACTGGTTATGGCCCAATCCATCGTTTTTAATATTTTTGTTTAAAGAATGATATGCAGGTTCCTAAGCTAAATGCAGGTCTAATATAGATATAAAACTAAACTATTATATCCCCATACATGGAGAAAATTTAGACTTCAGAGTAATATATTGTAAATGCTCATAAAGGTCTGATAAATAGTCGTACCAACACAATAATCAAATTCACAACAGAAATAATACCAGATGTACCTCTAATATTTTTTAAAACATTTATTACCCTGTCAACATAGACATTTATATAGACAATAAACATTCATGACCAAGGATATAGTTCCAGGAGGTTACAACGATCTCATTGTATGATGTACATAAGCATGAAGAAATAATTCTATAGTATGCATTCTACACATTGCGATTAAATATTTTTGCAGGCCCTTTGTTTAAGCAAAATGATCCTTCTTATTAGAAAAGAGGTATCTCTTTTACAACAATCATATAGAATTATTTCACCAGGAAAATATCATTTTCTATGGTTCTTTTCACCCCTATTTATACTATCTCTATCCATCACCCACGAGATTCCCAGGCTTCTTATTCAGCCACTTGGATGGATTGAAAGGTTTCATAAAACAAACAAATAAAAACAAATTAGACAGGTATTTACCTGATGCAAATACACGCTCCTTTATTTTTCCTGCATCTTTGCATTGCGAAATTGATTTGTGATCGTAGATCATAAATCCACCAAGATATCCTCAGTCCGATCCTACCGTGTCTAATGGGTTTCACAGCTTCGAAATATTCCATCTTTCGTGCACATTCAATCCATGAAATCAACCTCAATTGTTGATATAGATAAAAACTTCATCTCAACCATTGAAATATGCATCCCTTTAACCAATTCCACATATTTCAAAAGTTCATTTCCCCGTTCTTGTCAAATCAACAGAATTTTTCTCCATCGTAGATCTAATTCTGAACAGATATCAGTCGATGAAAGATGCATCCCTTTAAGCAATTCCTTAGATTTCAAAATTTATTAACCATGGGAAATTTGAAGCAGCTAAATGCATGCCCACCTTCGATCTGACTCCACCTTTGATCTTGGTCATTGAAAGATGTAGCCCTTTAAACAATTCCACGAATCTGAGAAATTTATTTCATTCGCGCAAGTTGAAACAATGAGATTCTCTAGGACCGTAGATCTATATTTGCCATGAATCTCAACCGTTGAAAACTGCAACCTTTACTTGATCTCGCAATCGCCCATTCTAACTTGGTGAACAATAGTACCTGTAATACAAAAAGAGAACATCATGAGAGATATATCTGATCTATAAAAAACAACAATAATTTGTCAATGGCGACTGTAACTAATCACCATATTTTCACTTGTAAGTTTAATGATACACGTCGTTTATTTAAATAAAACAAAAAACATGATGATTAGTGCCCTATTTAAGCAAGAAAAATATTTAGTTTAAGTTTTGGGAAAATATTTCTCATTTTCCCCAATGGTTCACAGTAAGAAACAAAAAAGAGATTGGATGGCTCATATCATCTCAAAGATGGATCAGGTCTGATTTGAACCTTTATATCATGCAACCTTGATATCTCCTTTCTGCCTCTGCCCTTCCAGAAAGCAGAAATCAGGTTCACCAATTTCATCAAGTTAAAATTCTAATTTTTTGCCTCTGCATTTCCTCTTCTGCTTTTTCGCTTCCACCTTTTCTTGGCCGTTGGATCTTTGCGGACTCATCTCTAGCCGTCGATCTATGGATCACGGAAGTGGAAAGACGGGAATCTAACTTTTTTCACGACCAAAATTCTAACTTTCCTCCTCCACTTTTTCTTTTGCACCTTTTCAAGCCATTGATTTGCGCAGAAACCTTATGGATCGTTGGATCTATGCGGATGTCGAAAAATAGGTTTGTAAACTTTTCATAAGTGAAACTTGCATCTTCTACTTCCGCATCTATGCCTCCGCATCTCTGCCTCCGCACTCTCACTTCCTCCTTTTGAAAATTGGAAATCAGAAATCAATTTTTTTTAAATGAAACCTTAAGTTTTTTGCCTCTACCTTTCCACTTCTGCCTTTTGCAGAAAGAAAAAATTGTAAATCGAATTGTCCAATTTTCACGAAGTTCAAATTCTAACTTTTTGTTTCTTCCTTTCGGAAAGCGGAAATAAAAAATCAAAATATCAAACTTTTCCAAAATTAAACTTTAACTTTTCTTCCTCCACCTTTCGCTTCCTCCTTTTCTTGGCCTTTGGATCTTGATCAAAGGGATTCTCAGTCGTTGATCCTAAATCAAAGTGATTCTCAGTTGTTGATCCTAAATCAAAGCAAAATTTCTTGTAAGGCTTGTTTCTTGGTCACGCCTAGGTATATTTTACCAGAATCACACTCCAGTCTTAGGGATAAAACTTATACTCGAGCTTCTAGGAAATAATAAGTATGCAGGGAGGGATTAAATGAGTTGGGAAACAAGAGTAGGCATGCTTTTAAAATAAAAAAAGAAGGAGAGTCCCTAAAATGTAAAATTTTTGGGGAAGTAGTTGCAACAACAACATACTATAGTGAATAACAAACTTTGATAATATTCCCTGCAAGTAGATGTGTTGTGTGGCTACATTCACTATACCTTTGTACTTGGATTCAGTTGATGAAAGAGAAATAGATGACTAATTTTTGCTCGAGAAACAAATAGGACCGGAGCCAAAAATGAAAACATTGCATGATGTATAGTTTTGATATGAGTTATCTCCATCCTAATCTCAATCTGTGTACCCAACAAGGTTCAATGGTGAGTTGACTGCATAATGGATACCAAATTTATTTGTCCCTTACACATAGTGCAATATCCTTTGATTTTGCTTCTAGTGAAGTTAATGAGGCTCCTGCATGTACCTAGAGACAACACTTACTACATAAGACATATTTGTGTGAGTAGTGTAAGAAACAAAAGAATCTCGATCAACTGTCTATGAAAGGTACTGTCTACTAATGGTGAAGAAGAAACATCTTCAATCCTAACACCTAAAAGAAAAGGAAATGTTGTTGGATTGCATTCTTCCATGTGAAACTTGTCAAGTATATCTACTACATAATTGGACTATGAAATCTTGATCCCTAAAACACTTTGAGTGATTTCAAGACCAAGAAATTTCTATAGCAGTACCAAATCATACATTGTGAAGGATTTGTGCAAAGATGATATGATAGAACTAATACCAGAATATAGCCTCCCTGGAATCAATAAATCATCAACATAAAGGATATTAAGGAGAATGGAATTACCATAATTATTCATGTATACATTCGAATCAGACTTGAATATTTGAAAAAATTGTGGCAGTAGAAAGGAGTCCATCTTTGCATACCGGGCTCTGGGATCCTGCTTAATCCCATTTAAAGAATTCCTTAATCTACATACTAATAAAGGATCCTTAATGTATTCTTCAGGATGCTTCATGTATATCTCCATGAAGGAATGCACTCTTCACATCCATATGATGGACATCCCAGTGCTTGGATGCATCTAGAGCCAAAACAAGATGGATGGAGTCCATCTTAGCCACTGGAGAAAAGGTTTCTGTATAGAAAATGCCTTGAACTTGAGAGAATCCTTTGGAAACCAAGAGATATTTGTACTTGCAATTTAATCCATCTAAGCCCATCTTTGTTCTATACACCCACTTACATTGAAAAATATTCCTTCTAGGAGGAAGAGAAACAAACTTCCAAATCTCATTTTTTTGAAGAGATTGATACTCTTCATCCATAGCTTCTATGCATATAGGATCTTATGAGGCTTCATAGAATATTTTTGGACCTAATCCAAGCATCAAAAATAACCTTTCAAGAAGAAAGGGATCTATAGGTGAGAGTGAACAAATTGCACTTTGATACAGAGATATGCATCTTCCTTGACCTTTTTGATTCCCAACAAACTCAACAACAACTTCTATGGTCTTTTAAACCCATTTAGGAAGTGGTGTTGGATATTTTGGATCGAATGGATCTATCATTAGATCATATTAATTTTCTGAATCATATTTTGAACATTTATTGGCAGGTGATTTACTATCATGTTCAAACTCATGTATTACAGGAGGAGTGGAGCATTATGCTTCATCATGGTGGACATCATGCAATGACCCTTATTCAAAATGGACACTTCTTCCAATGAAGTTCCATTCAGTGGATAAATCCAACAATTTATGGGCCTTTGCATTCTATGTAGACCCAACCAATATGCACTCTTGGATTTGAGGTTCTAAGGGTCTCCTCTTCTTTGAAGGAATCCTGGCCCAAGCCTTGGAATTAAATGATTTGAGATGAGACACATATGGATTGCATCCTATCCATGATTTGAATGGATTTTTTCCTTTTAATACCTTATGAGGAACTCTGTTCTCGAGGTAAGCAACATAATTGGCAACTTCTTCCCAAATCCTAGGAGACAATGCCTTTGAATCAAGCATGCATGTAGCAATCTCTTTAAGGTTATGTTTTTTTATCTCAGCCACTCCATTCTATTATGGTGTGTATGGAAAATTGTATTGCAACTCAATACATTCATCTACACAAAATGACTAAAATTCATTCTTGAAATACTCTCCTACATTATCATTATAGAGGACCTTGATCTTACTTCCATTGAAATTTTCTACAAAAGATTTTAAAAACTTGAAATATTCAAATACTTCTGGTTTCAACTTTATAAAGTAAACCCAACTATATATAGAAGAGTCATCTATGAATGTAAGAATATATCTAGAATTATTCAGAGATAGGTGAGGGAGAGGTCCTGATATTTCACTATGAATCAACTCGAGAAGATATGAGGCTCTATTTTCCTTTCCTTTATCAAACTTATGCTCCAGATTCTTACCAATCATGCAACCTGTAATGCCCTGCTTGTTGCAGAGCATTGAGTCTATATTTTCTAAACTCTAACTTGTAGTGAAAACAAAATACCAAGGAAATTAAAATTGTTTATTTATTTATTTTACTTTTTTTTCTCTCCGGATTATTTTTTTTACAACAATACATTTTCTAGGAGTTTAACTTTTCAATTTATCAATAAAAATTCATAAAACAAAAAAAATGCTAACCAACTATAGGTCATTTATCCATTTACAATTTATCTATTTCATTTATTTTTTTTGCATGTTTATTAAACTATTAATTACTAAAAAAAGAAGAATACCTGGACTTATGAAGGCTATAAATGGTTTCATTGATCTCATACCCTTGCCCCTTGCCAGTCCAAGCCTTCTTAGCAAAAAAATATGATCCACCCTGCCGACCATCGTTGATCCTGCTAGCCCTAGGAAACTAACGGGTTTCCTAGACCCCAATCCCACAATCTGATAATATCAAGAGCAACTTCCTATGTTCAAATCCTTCGATAAATAATTCACTCAATGATTCAATACTTCCCTCAATAATACAATTTCACCTTCCTCGTTATATCTTCTCCTAGAAAGAAAATTCCCCACAAAAACACTTCCCTTGCTTTCCCCATGAGACCTTCCCTAAATACCATTTTCCTCCTCCCAGCTTCCTCTTCAATCCACTGCCTTCCCCTCAAGTTTTATTTTCAGAAAAATAAATAATAAATACAACACATTATTCAAGGGTAAAATAATGTTTAAATATGTTTATCAGATTCACGGTTTATCTTGAGTAGTAAAATAATCAATGTGAATTAAGTTTGTTAGATTTGAATTTATTTCCTATCGTCTACTTCATTAAGGAATAATCATACCTTATTTTATTTAAACTAAGTTAGATAACCTATAATTTATTCCACTGCTTGATCCATAAATGTGGTCGGGATAACATAATAATTACAAGGAGGTTTCTCCTGTCTTAATCATTAAATCCAAATCCAATTTCGACTATGTTGTTTGGTGTCCAAATAAAGTTTAATAGCTATATTATATGGGATATAATAATATTAGTTCAACAACCACTTTCAATTCTTTTAAATTAATAATAATATTCCTTTTCACGTTTCACATAAAACAATCGGGATAAGTTTATTTATTTAAACAAAACCTTGACTAAATCATGAAGTTATGTTTATTCAGTAATAATTATAATAACAATAAGAATGTGTGTTGATAATAATAATAATAATAATAATAATAATTATTATTATTATTATTATTGGTTTTAAAGGAAATAAAATACATACCGAAAACATAAAATTAGTAAATTTTAAACAAAACACCTTCAATGGTTTAAACAATATGATTCTCATTTTTAACATAACAAAATTATTGGTGTACACTGAACAAAAACTAAGTGATTTACCATAACCACCCCATGACAATTATTTCTTGAAAATAACTATCAATCACTAATGCATCACTTATGTGTAACCAATAACTAACATAATTGATCTATCTATGCATGTCAACATGATTTAAACAATCATCCAAATTTGATCAATTCACCCTCACTCTTGTCCCAAATAACATCATTACAACTATTTTATCATGGCAAGTACTCATCACATCCATACTAGTGTACATATATCAAGTATGTGTGCGGGGCCAACGTATGCATAGATCATATACATACTATAAGAAAACACAATTTTTCCTATGCATATATATTGACTTACAAAATAGTAATCAGTTTTATAGAAAGAGCAATCACACGTGAAAGACCTCGCAATCAAATATATATATAACAAAATTAATGTACTTCCAACATAATCATTTTAACATCATCAATTGTTAATAATTAACCAAACAAGTTATAATATCATTTACACTTTAGATTCACAATGGATAATAAATCAATAATACTCAAGGAGAAAGGTACTTACTACCATCGACTAGGTATCATAGACCCCCAACCCCCAAACACTACTAGATAACATATCCTCCCATCATAACCTACGTTTGTATCCTCCCTATCCTTCCTCTGTTAGTATAGAACTGGATGTCAGCTTCACCAAACTCACCACATAAGAACCTGAGAGTGGTAGCGTCGGCTGAATAGCAGACCTAGCCTCTCCTAGAAGGCGTCTGACTATCGTCATCATAACAAATTGGGGATCATGTCTCAACACGACCCTCCCACGACCTCGAGTGTCAATGTAACATAGGGTGGGAAATACATCCAATCCCCTCAATATACGGGGTTTATACCCTATCAGTTCATACTCTGCTTCTCTCAAGCTTATTGGAATGTGTCATCGTATCATCAATTTGGTAAATAGGATCTTTTCAAATTAGGTACTACGCTACACCTCGCATCACATACCCGACCATTACATATCGCTTGTAACCTCCGAGTGAGCACTTTGCAAACATACATTCATAAAATTATTAAATCAGTAGTTGGTCCATAGTATCATCATTATTTCCTTTCATCACATATAATCATTAGATCGATCATGAGTGGGTATCTATGTATCACATCATATCAAGAACGACAATCGAACATACATTTATGAAACAAAGAAATCTGTTGGTGATGACAACATAGTAATCACATAAGCATAATAACATCATAAAAATGATAACATCATAACATCATAATCAGGGCATCTACCTAAGCATGTTAATCATCATAATCAGAGCATCGACATAATAATGATAACATCATAACATCCTAATCAGATCATAAGCATGATAACATCATAACATCATAACATCATAATCAATATATAATCGGGTCTAACATTCCAAAATATAGTTTACCTAGTATATTTGAGTCCACAGATAATAAGCAACTGGAGTGTAATAAGTCTGATTGGTAAACATGCCCAAGTCAAAATATGGGGCATTACACAACCTCGACAGATACCTTTATCAAATCTAATGTTTGGGAGGTATTCAACCATCTTCTAATTGTGCAGTTCTTGCAAGTATTTGTAGTTGAGGTGTCCAAACCTCTCATGCCAAATCTTGCTAACCTCATTAGCTTGGATGAGGAGCACATTATGAGTTGAATAAGGCATGAAATGAGAGAGCTCATAAATATTGGAATGATGATTTGAAATTCCTTGGGAAATAATTTTCCTAGAAAAGGTCTCAAGAATATTAACATTATCATAAGTAAAAATCACTTTCTTTGGACGTGCATGGTTCATATGATAGGTTGAAAGAATGTTTGCTTCCAAGGAAGGAACATACATTACATATTCAAAGCATCCATTGTATAGGTTGATTCTTCCAATTTCTTTGGAGGGAACTTCTGAATAATCTCCCATTAGGATGAAAGTCCCAGTAGTAGGTTCAAATTTTGAAAAGGAATCTATGGATGCAAACATGTGTCTAGAGGATCCATAGTTTATAATGAAGGAATATTAATTCAAAGTGACAGACATGAGGGCATGTCATCTTTCCTTAGCTTCTAATTTAGAACCAAATTATTTACTTTTGGAACCTTCGGGTATTGGAAGCTTGTTTTTCTCTAGAAATTGAGCCATAAGATCAATTTTCTTCTTCATACAAGCATTCTCGGGATGAAAACCTCTATTGCAGTATGGACATTTGGCCTTCTTCTTTTTATTTTTCTTACCTTTGTTAGAATTCAAAGTTCCTCTTATTGTTTGGTATTTTCTTTTTACTTCTACTCATGTTGTTTATTCTCCCTTACTTTCTTATTTCCTTTACTATTTACATTGTTTCCTTCTCCAATAATAAGAGAATGATCCTGTGATGGTCTAATGATCCCATATGCACTAGTTTGTCTTGTTCCTTTGTGAGGGACTATATGAAATCATATAGAGTGGGGATATTCTAATTTGGTATGTATAGCTTTTTTGTTTGGAATGTAGATATGAATATAGACTAGTCTAGTCCCAATTTTGATAGAACTGAGAGAATAATCCCCCCATCTTTCTTCTCAATACCACACTACTTAAGCTGCAAAACCAATGACTTAAATTTTGTGAAGAAGTCTGTCATGGATTCGAAATTGCTAGGATGTAGAGAGATCAACTCATTCTCTAATTGATTCCCGCTCAATTCATCTAGTTGCCCAAATAAATATTCAAGCTTGGTCCAAACCTCCTTGGGAGTTTTCAAACAAGAAAGATGGAAAAGAAGGTATCTAGAGATACTGAGACATAACATACCATATTCTTCATCAATCCTATTAACACTAGTACAAAATGAGAGATAAGTAACCAGGTGACCAAAAAAATTGGTCACCGTGGTTTTTTCAATGAATAAATGACCAAAATTGAGAAAATTTAAGTGAGCTAACTAAAAATGACCAAGATAAATGACCAATTTGGTCATGGGATAAGAAATAAACTAAAACTAACCAAGATAAATGACCAATTTGATCAAGTGATAAGATTTAAATTAAAAATGACCACATAACAATTGGTCATTTTTAGTTGTGCCACTCCGACAATGGAAAACTACAATTTTGACAATATATTTGTACAATTTACTAAATTTTAACACTGCAGATGGATAATCAATCTGGAGTGTTAAAATTTAGTAAATTGTAAAATTGTAGATGGATTCATATAATATCCAGTTCAATTTTCTTATCATGTCCATATAATTTTGTTTGATAACAAAACCATTGTTGTTAATTAATAGCCCTATCGTTAGTCTATTAAAGTTTCGATAAATTCTTGTTATATTATGCATCAATCCGTGATACATACTTCCTGTAACCGACCTAGAATATCCTTAATTTCCATTAATGTTCCCCATCCCCTAGAAGTTGTTACACAGTACTAGTAGTGTACTTCAAATATATTATAGGATCATGAACTACATAATTAGTGCGCTAGATCATAATCATCAATATAATTAAATTGTGTTCAATCTAATTACTAATTCTTGCGAAGATGATCATCATGCCCAACAATATAATATATATATTAATATTATATATATTGTAAACATCACATAATTTTATATAAACAAAAACTAAACATGAATATAATAATATAAATACATGATATAAATGAAAAAAAACAATATTATATATATAAATATGTATGTATTCTTAAAACACGTTTGTAATATATTAAAATTGTGAAAAAAACACACAATCATTAAATATAAGTTGGAAACAAGAGATTCACCTCGTGATCAACCCTCCCATATTGGTTAGAAGTTAATTTCATTGGAATTTCATGTATCCTCCCCTAACACAACATGTTAGACGAGAAAATTGTGTGTCACACAACACATCACAACTCCAAAATTTGTGCCTAGCGTCGAATAATTAGGAATATTTGTGAGGCCATGAATATCATTATAATATGAAAAAAATTCGACGTAGTGAAAACCATCACAAGTTACAAAACCTTTAGTCGAATAGTGACATGTTGGTTCCCCATTTAACATAATGCAAGAATTCCATAATGTGAGACATTGAACGGTGTGAAACTTTACGTTTGCAATAAAATACATTGCGAGCCTTGTATGGTACAATGTACAAATTTTAATTTTTATATTCTTAGTTCTTTTAGTATTTGGAGCGGCTCGTAATATTACATTTTGAATCATAAGTAAAGGCATAATACTAGCTATATTAGAGTCTTGGAGTTATGAGGGTAAGTATATTTTTTTTTTAGTAACTTGTAAAATATGTTTGATGAACTATCCATGATATAAGTTTACAAATTATAAATATTGGATCCATGCAGTATAAGTGTATAGGTGATGAGTATATAATATAGACTAATTAAGCTTATTTCATTATCATCACCAATTATTGAATTCCTATCAAGACCACCTTTAAAATGCCATACCACAATCGCACAAATCACCCTTAACATCTCCTTCATCTCCAATCCTCTCAACATTTCCAAGCTCAAGTCCTCCTTCACTCATCATGGAAACTCCTCGGGAAAAATCCATTCTGTGGAATTATGCTTACCACCGATGGAAGCGATCCCTATAGGAGCAGAGATCAGCGTGGATATGTTAATCCATATCACACCTCTCTTTGAAAAAACCATGGATGGAATAGAATATCCCCTGGAACAACTCCTTCGCAATATTTGTCGAGACTGAGCTATCTTCAACATCATGTGATGCCGGGTTCCTAAGGTATCTACCAAGATGGGGATACCAACCATTCGTCACCTTGGTGGGTTTAGTACAAAGGGGCTTCAAAACATATGAGCATGTATATCAACAATGGTAATGTATCTAATCCCTCAAACCCTCTTATTTTTGTTGAACTTGACTTGTCTAAAATTCTGGAGGATGAAATCTATTTTGGGTTCTTGACTTTGACATGTGATCAAATAGAACTTAACTGCATTAAATCCTTGAACCTCACTATGCAAAATATGGGGTCATGGGACCATAGAGGGACTTTCATAGGGATTCCAATGAGTTTTCCTATTTTTATTGTAATAGTAGGGTTAGTCATTGCGGTGTTTTTATGGTGGAGAAGGCACGAGAACCACAATTCTATTCGTGTTTTTGATCATAGAGCCTTCACGAATTCGATCGGTGGACCTCGTAAGTTCAAATTGAGGGATCTTAAGTGTGCTACCCATAATTTTGATAGTAAATGTATGTTAGGTGAAGGAGAGATTGGGGTTGTGTACAGAGGGGTTTTTTCCAATAAAACCCATGTTGTTGTAAACATGTTTCAGAAAACTCTAATCGGGGTGAGCTGAAAGTTCATGGTAGAGGTATGATTATCATTAAGCTTCACCAAAAGAATATTACGAGGCTATGGAGTTGGTTCCATGAATATGGATCATAACTCTTACTAATCTATGACTTGATTCCCGATATATCAAGTTAATTTATATATGTTTGTCCTTTGCTTTCCAACTCTACCATAAATGTTAACTGATATATACTTGGCAAAGGAAAATTTCAAATTTGACAATGACTGATTTTAATAGAGATACCACCAACATTAGTATTAGGATGTCAAATAGATTATTTTGAATGACCGCTTGCATTTTTTGTGAGAAGTGATTGTAAAAATATTTGTGAGCTAATGATAAAATTTCATGATGCCATTGCTCCATGTTTTTACCTAGTCATAATAAGGTTTACACATAAATCTTGTATTAAAATTGTTTATTTTATATTTGTAGAAGAATCAATTTTATTCCAAGTAAATTTTTTATAAGATAAAATAATTAATTATATTAATATTACAACATTAAATGGTTAATATAGTATATAATAAAATGTAATATATATATATATATATTACACTTAATCTATAATAGTTAATATAAACTATAATATTTATTATAATTATATTAGTTATATATTCATATCAAATAACTCATTTTTATATTCATTATTATTATAAAATAGTTAATATATATATATATATAAATAAAACAAAAGCATGTCGACCAATGGTAAATTGAGGTTTTTATAACCATTATTATTATAATATAGTTGATACTAGTAAATGAGGGCAAATTTTTAGAGCCATTTTATTTTCTTCATTGTGATAGATCTTTCCATGGTGGGACATATCTGGTTGTTGCGTTGTTTCCAATTCTGCAATGCTTCCTTACTATCAAAATCATAGGAACAAAAGCTCTTGAGAATCGCTGTTAACCACAACAATCCATCTTATAACAAAGGTAGTTAGGGAAGGGGGATGTGGAGCAATGTACGAACCCTAGTTTAGGTTCTCGGTCACTTAGTCGAACCCTCCCTTATGAACGTAAAATTAGGTTTCTAGAGGGATCCTTCTCATTGTGTATACAGAATTGTAGGTCCTAAGACACGATCTACAAGATATACTACTATGTATAGGTATGATACTAGATAAACAACCATTTAAATTGCAGTATTTTCCCTAGTGAAATCATTGCAATAGCTCGTGCAACAGACCACAAAAAACCAAAAGATCCAAATATAAAAGGTCGATTCGATACCTATAAAAAAGTAATTGTGGACATAAACTTGCAACGGTGAATTCTAGTAAGCATTCCATGGCACACTCCATTTATTGTACTTCCTATTGAAATTTGGCTTGTATTATTTGAAACCTTAAAATTTCTTAAAACCTAGGTGAGAGGAGTTCAAGTGCAAATGCCCTCATAATATTGGTACTTTCATGTCTTATGTCTTATATTTAAGAATAGGCTCTTATGTATACTAAATTTTTTTATTATGTGGGGATCTTGTTCATTTGTAAATTGAGCCCTAATATCGTCGAATCAGACAGTGTGACTGATTGAACACAAAAACCAAAACCATGGGTTAGAGATAACATATCCTCTACCTTACTATTGACTCCCTTCTTATGCTTCATTGAATTGGACTAATGTATATAGTAATCCACTTAAAATGACGGAAATTATGTAGTTTAGATTGGCTTTGCAGGTATCAAAGGATTGATGATTAAAGTATTCTTACACAAAAGAAAAGGTAGCACCCATGGTGAAATAACAAGAGCAACACCGCCACGAGCCACAGGTCGAAGAAAATAAACCCCCTTGTATCTGAGTTAAGAAGAAGGGAAAAAATTGGCATCGGGATAACGAGTAAGATTTATTGAATTTTGTTAAATGCATATATTAAGTGTGCTGTTAAATATGATGAAAAAAACACCATAGCAAAACTATGTCTCCAAATCTGAAATAACATCTATCAACAAGTATAAAAATATGAGGAGACGAGGTGGGAAACCATTAGGGATTATTTGGTTTAATTCCATCCCAACATATGTGAAACCACCCCTTTTATTCGTATTATTATAGACTTAATATATAATTTCATTTTATAAGTCTAATATTTTTCTTTATATTTATGGGGTTTTACTCAGTTTCCAACGGGTTTGACAAAAAAAAATGTACTTCGAGTGGTCCTGAAGTAAGTCAAGCGAGGTAATAATGTTATATATGTATGGTGATTGGACTAATGTTTGCTTATGCTTCCCTTTGTATGCTGCTTGGTTGTATGCAGAATGTAAAATAAGGTAATAGAGTAAATAACTTCATATTTCTCAGTTTTCCTTTTACCATGTCGGTTTGTGCATAAATAAAAGACCCCTTCAACATATATGGAATCTATTAATTAACTGCATTCCATCGAATTAAAATAACATGGAATCACCCAATGAAATATTTATGTGGAGAAACACTATTGGGATTAAAACTTTGTAATACAACTAAAAAAAATAGAGTTCTTTTATTAACAGGAAGTAATAGTGGATAGTGCTTTCATCTATATACACATTAGACACTTAAAAAACAATGCATTTGAGTTGGTTAGAAACTTATTTTTCTTGTCTAGTAAGAAAATACAGCTACCCTAACCCTGATGAACACAAGAAATAACATTATAAACACTGTTGCTTTTTAGCACTTGGAATTTTCCACAGGTAAAGACTATCACATTGTCTTCACTTTTTCTTCCTATTCAGTTTTCTCCTACTTTTAGCTTTGGGCAGATCGATGACATCATCATCAATCGTAATAAGATTTCAATGTTTATATGATTTCAATGAATTGGTTTGACCATAAAAAGTGGCTTCAGTGAATGAATTCTCACAGCCCTTCTGATTTTCGATGGACTTTTAATAAATAAAGCATGGGTAGAGTTAAGGCTAAAACACCTACAGGAATGGATATTTTTGTTGATTGTGCACTTGAGGAGGGATAAAATACCTACAGGAAGGGAGCATTGTAGCTTCCAAAATTCATCTTTGTGGGACGCACTTCACCACTATTTCCAGCTCTACATTGGGACGCATTGTTGAAGAAAGGTCCTAAGTGCAAATATCTTCAAGAAGGAGTTATCCAATGAATATTTTACTACATTGGGATAAGTAACATGTAGATTGTGGTTAGTTCCCTCCCTTCTAGCAATTTACATTCTGTGAAGGGCGTTTTTCCAGTGCACACTATTCACATTTGTTACAATATCTAAGATGAGTGGAAAAAAAGTGGAATTATTTATATAGAATCAAATTCATAGGGTCTGTACTCGGCATGTCACTGCTGCTAAATCCATTCTGAAAATCATCACAAGGATTTTATAGTCTTGAAAGGAAGATACAGTGAAAATTTGTTTAACCATCATTCATCCATCCACACGCTATTAGTGAGTACTGAGTATAGTGGATATGTTATTCATTTCTATTGGTGGAGACACCAGCAGAGGAGTATTCTTAGGATGTATAGGCTTCCCTCTATTCAAGTGCTGATATAATTTTTTTGAGTGTCAAAATCATACACAACAACCATTCCCAGCTCTATACAAGTCCTATTTTTACTTAAAAATAAAGCTATTTATGAACTGAGGTTTATTACAATCAATTTTTCTAAGCTCTAACATCATTCTATAGTGTGTTGATGACTTAAAATTACAGCAGTACCCTCTTATTGCAATCTGGTGTAAAAAGTAGTTATTTTTCTTTAATATCATTGTATACAAGAAAAATCAAACTTGATAACAATAATCATCGCATGTCCAGTTCTTCAAACACAATTCCACTTCTATTGTTCCCTGTAGTTCAAAAATATAGTGTTGAGCACAACGTTCCATGAGACAAAGAAAGACGCTTAGGGCCAATCAATCTTGAGCTTGGGTTACACACTTGGGAAGAATCTCCATGCACCCTTGGTTACACACTGGCTTGGGGTTGACCTACAAACCCAAACAATGGATATTGAGGTATTGCTTAAATCTATTTATGCCCAAATTATCAATGTAATTGAAAGTTGAGTGAGAGATCTATATCTACTTTATGTTTAGTATTTTTAATAAAAAATCTCTTTATTGGCCTCTTGATAAAGAGATAAATCTCAATGTATGTTGCATGATTTATTATTGTAATTTCTTTGTTATGCACATTTGTATAAGTAGATAATAGTTTTAGCCCCAACGGTTAGCTCAATTGGTAAGATGTGTGCACACTCTCTCGGTTCGGGGGGAGGTCACGGGTTCGAGCCTTGAGTCCTCTGGGGTTAGGCCTTGTGCTAGGATGGTCGGCGGTTTACCACCTCTACAATACACGAATGTGGGGAAGTATTGCTGGGTTTCCCGTGGATCTTTTCATCTGAAAAAAAAAGTAGATAATAGTTTTGTTATTGGGCTCTCTCTTTATCTTATGTCGTGAATGAATAACATTTTTAGATAATACATTAAATGTAGGTTATGTTTGCATCATAATTAGTTAGGGTATTGTATGTTAGCATGCTATGGAATCCCCTACTTTTCCAAGGCTGCAACATTGAGGATGGGTGTGCATGTTTTCAAGAATTCTCTTAAGAATGACATATACTATTTTTTTGAACAAGTAAAGAACTCAATATGGGTGTGTCATAATTTTATATTAATGGATCATGGTGGCTTAATATATCTCCATTCAGTGTGACTTATGATCTCCTCCATTCGATTTTCATGTAAAGATTAAATTGATTTAATTAATGGTAATTCCATAATTATCCAATCATTTAGCTTAAATACTATTTTGACAATTTTATGTATGATATTTCAATATGATATCTTTCAAGTGTTTAGATCAATGTTGCAGATATCATGTCACGGAATATATGTCGAGAATTTGGAAAGAAACTTAATCAGAGGGTGAGTGCAAGAAGATGATGGACCTTTAAGATGCAATCCTAGTTTTCAAAAACAACATCATGTTACCAAAAAATACATCAACCCGAGCCTGACATAGCACTTGGTATGGTTCAACCCGAGCCTGACATGTCATGGGACATGTAGGATAGGAAGAAACATCGCGTACGCGTTATAGTACTACAAAACGCGCGCGCGATTTGTGCAGCCAAAACGCGCGCGCGATTTGTGTAGCCAAAACGCGCGCGCGATTTGTGTAGCCAAAACGCGCACGCGATTTATAAATCATAAAAAAAAATTTAAATACACGGTCCCCGATAAGGGGTAAGGGGTAACAAACAGAAAATTGAAAATTTCATGAAGGGTGGACTTGTTGGTTAAA
>LPNX010455421.1:108698-237373 GCA_001517045.1 Pseudotsuga menziesii | reverse complement strand
AACCTATGGCCGAAGTTGGAAAGGCCCAAGAAGTTGCAAAGGTCCCTTAGTGTCACTAGGGTTGGGTAATCATAAATGACATGGATCTTCGTTGGATCCACATGAACAACATGATCATTTATGGTATGTATCCTAAATATTGAATTCTTTGAATGCTAAATGAATAATTATTTATATCGGTATATGACTTATGTTGTTGAAGGGTGTTGAACACTTAATAATGTGCTTTATATGTTCCTTCTAGGTTTTACCAAAGATGAGGACATCATCTAGATATATGACCACAAAGGAAGTTGTGAATGGGCATACATTATCATCCATCATCCGTATGAACATTTTTTGGGAATTATTTAAGTTTAAAGGCATTTTCAACCACTCAAAGGTACCTTCTCTATACTTGAATTGATTGAGAAGATCATTGATCTAGGGGAACTATATTGTGGTTCTTGAGTTGATTGAGAAGATCATTGACCTAGGGAACTATATTGTGGTTCTTGGTTGTGATTTGTGCAAGGGAACAATAAATAAAGAGTTGTCATGTCTGACCCTTCCTTTGACACAAAACTATGGGGTTTAGATATGAATTTAGGTAGGGGTGAATAGGGTTAGTAGGGGTTAGTAGGGGGTAAGGTAGTAATATTGAGGGGGGGGTTAAGTAGGGTTAGTGAGGTCAGATTAAATGGTAGGTTTAATTTATGTTTTGAAAAAAGGGGGTGGGGTATGGGGATTTTTTATTAATATTATAACTTATTAACCAACTTCAAATAATTTTTTATAAAAAATTTATTATTTGTCTCGGGCCTACAGTTGATTAATTGTCTCTATGGTTCATATAGGTTTGTTTAGTTGGTGTTTTATGGATTTTTTTCAATCCTCCATGAATTCACGGAGGATTGAAAAAAATCGGGCAGCATTTCGGCTTGCCTGGGACACATTTCAAAATTAAACCGGTAGCATAAACGCTACCGGTTGACATAATTTATATATATATAACAAGTTAACAAAAAAATTCAATTTAACTACAAATTTACAAAAATCCGGCAGCATTTCTGCTTGCCGGTACATATTTTAAACATGAAAATAATAAAAACATACATTTACATATTTTAAAACAAATTTTATAAATTTATTTAAAAAAAAAATTAAATTCCATTTAAATTGAAAAACAATTATTTAATCTGAAAAACAATTATTTAAACTGAAAAACAATTATTTTAACTGTTACCTCTTGGGTCCGACGCCATCGTGACGAAGTTGGGTTGCTTCGGGGTGCTTGGGTTGCTTCAGGGTGCCAATTCTTACATCGCTCGCCGTATCTCGGTCGAGCTTTCACAGTGTAGTTTTGTGAAAAAAACGGCAGGGGCCCGCGGACTCTATTTATAATTTTTTCAATACAGGCACCTCGGTCGAGGTACATACCTCGACCGAGGTATTTATTAACCCTCAGTCGAGGTTTTAATACCTCGACCGAGGGTTAGTAAATACCTCGGTCGAGGGCTTAAAAGAACCTCGGTCGAGGGCTTGATAAAACCTCGGTCGAGGGCTTGTTAAACCCTCGACCGAGGTGCATTTTTTCCTTTTTTCCAAAATGCGCTTGCCAAAAAGTGTTACCCAGGTCCGCGGATTCACCCATCTATCTCTGAGAAGAGATGTGGCTGCTACGATCATCTGTGTCAAGCTAAATAAAAAATGAGGTCAAAAGGACCTATTTATAATAAGCGTGAGGGAGAGAACCCTAAACATCCAAAACATAACCCTAGAAGATGAACTATCATAAAGTTTGCGGTCCCAAGGGGGTTAGTTGAATAATCAACTTCTTGGGGTCATAAATTTTGCATACGATCTTTGATTTGGGCGCTTGACGGACTATTGGAAAGGTCTATCTGAGATTTGCATCTTCCGAATGGGACCAAATGCATGTTGCTGATATTAGTTGGCCTCCCAAATCACCAAAAAACATCGTTTAGGGCCTCAAAATGGCCCTGAAAGTTAGGGACCCAAAAAACCATAGAAAAATAACTAGGAAACTGCCAAAATGGACAATTATTTTTAGCCAGTGGAATAGGTGGGGTGGCCACATATCTCCATCTGGATCAATTTGAGAATTGTATCACTATAAAAAAAAGTTGTGATATGTTTTACACAAAATGTAACAAAATTTGTAGAATTTAGCTTAATTCTTAAGTTGCATCACATGAAATCCAAAATTGAGTTTTTAATTTATGTCCCTCCATTTGTAAATCTTGTATAAATGCTTGTCCTAATGGCAAGAATAAGACCCTCGTGTGATTGTGCATTTGCTCTTTCATTATGTTCTCTATATATGTGGCAGATGTGAAAAGAGTTGAAAGCTCTAGCCAATTGTTTGAGATTTGCTCCAATACCCTATAGATTAATATTGAAAAGATTTTTTTTCCATTCATATAATCAACCCATAATTCTGAATCGATATAAACCTGTAAGTCTTGATCCTTTTCCTCCTTAACTAGGGTCATCAATGTTCTTAAATCCAAACATTCTGCTCTGTTATTTGTTCCCCTCCTGCAATTTGCTTTGAACTCAATACTTTGGGAATCCAATAGCATTAGAATTCCTCATAGTCCACAGATGTTGTTTTCTCCCTCATAGGAACCATCAAAGAATCCCCAAGTCCCTTTTTATCAATCTTCAATTCTTTTAAGATTCTAACATTTGCATTGGTATCCCTTTCTATGAAGAAATTGTGCATGGACAAAACCTGTGCGGTCACCTAAAAAGAAGGAATTTGTTTCTCCTTAAAAATCCTTTCGTTTCGGGCTTTCCAAATGCCCTACACTCTTAAAAATGGAACACAATTTATGTTTTTCGGTTCTGATTTCATATACCACTGTTTTAAACATTCTTCAATAGAATCAACATCCCATATATTATCCTCATGAAGACCTTCACTAATTCATTTTCAAACTTGTTTTGGAAATGGACAATTGATGAATAAATAGTTTATGGATTCTTCGTCATTAAATAGGTTGTAGATACTTGGACCATTAAAATTCCTTTTCAATAATTTATCCTAGGTAAAAACTTTCTCCCTTGAGATCAACCACATAAATAAATATAAATTTTCTTCCTTACAATAAACTATATCAACCACAAATAAATATATATTTTCTTCATTACAATAAAATATTTGAAAATTTTGTTGTGAAATTAAAAATTGATATAAATAAAATAAATCAACCACATAAATAAATATAAATGTTCTTCTTTAAATTAAATATTTGAAATTTTTGTTATGAAATTAAAAATTGATATAAATAAAAGTTTGTATTTTTTACTTTATAATTAATTTTATTGTTATAAGAAAAATAAAACTTTAAATTTGATATTTTTTAACATAAGATTAATATAATATATGGTATGACTTTAATTTTAATTGATACAATCTCAAAGCTTTAATGTGCAACAAAATCCTTAACATATTTCTCCTTAACCATTAAAATAATTTAAGTCACACTTAAAAGAATTTAATTAAAATCTTATTTATAACAAAATTAATCTTCTTTACTTTCATTGTTGAAATTCTAGCAATAATATCATTTGTTTTAAAACTTCAAACTTTATATTTGGTTTTTCTTCTAGGTTGGCTGTTTGTGGGAGTAGGCTATCACTACGACTAGGTATTTACATAACCGCTACCAAGCGTGTAATATTTAATAATAATAAAAATTAAAGTTTGAAATTTTAAATATATATTGTAAATTAAAAATAATTAATAAAACATTATTTTAATATTATATAATGTAAGATTGTTTGCGATTGACCCGCGTTTCATTGAAGATTTCTAGCCTAAAGAGAAGGGCTTGAACGTTTCAATCATACTTCCTATAAACCTACTAGACTTAATTATTTAATACAAGTTAAAATTTTATCAAAAGGAGAAATATTTAATTAATGTGTAGGAAAGGACTGCCTAAATGCATATAATTAACTTATAAAATATATTTAATCAAAGAGATTATGTACATCTGTATAACTCATATCATTACTCAGTCAAACCGTCCACCGTCCACTTTAGGATTAGAAAAGGCAGACAGTTTTGTCTAATCTCATTTTTTCAGGTAAGTTTGGTCCAAATTTGGCAATAACACGATTTGTTGTTGAAAATGAAAGTTACAGTTTTAAAATTATAATTTTTATTGAAAAAATACTCAGAATCGTCCACTACTTTTAAACATCCAAGTTATGCAATTTTAATCACTAAAACTACCCTTTAAACAATTTCTACCCAATTTTAACCAAAAACACTCACTGAGTGTATATGGTCTATGGTCTAGGGTTTAGCTTACTGCATTAACATGTTGATGGTGGCGGAGTTGTTTCGTTGATCTCTATCTAACCACGTAAGATCTACATCATTGCTGACGGCATTGAATCGTCGCTGAGTTGCACATTTGCTGCGCGGCTTTTTGGTTGATTGTGCATATCATGAGAAACGTGACTTTCTCCACCTTACAATCTATTATTCTATGTGTAGCTGTACCCCACCAACCTAAGCCATTACCCGCAACCTTCCTTCCGCGTTTCTGCTTCTTTAAGGAATGAGGCCGCTACGGCTATGGTCAAACTCGGTTGCCTATAAAACGGCATGATCCGCATTCATTCATTTTCATATTGTGCTTTGCTCATATGAGCCGGCTAACCTTCAGAAATCATAAATATTATATCTGGGTGATTTGGGTTCTCTTGTTCTGTTCAGTCTTCCTTCACACGGAGAAAAAACTGATACGCATCATGGACACCTACTTCATTTCCCATGGATCGCCCACTTTGGCCATAGAGGACCTTCCTGCTAGGCGTTTCTTACTAGATTGGGGCAAAATACTTGCAGAGAAGCCCAGGGCCATATTGGTCATCTCTGGTCATTGGGATACCACAGTGCCCTCTGTCAATGTTGTCAGCAAAAACAGCACAATTTATGATTTCTATGGCTTCCCTCGAGAGATGTATAAGGTAAGTGCTTTTGCTCTTTCAATTATGTATCAAATCGTACTTTCAAGAGCTGTGTTCAAGGGTTTGACTGCTTGTATGACTTGGTTGTTTTCAAAACATCAAAATTGAATAAAAGTGGAAATCGATTAAGCCTTTTTAGGGACAGGTTTGCGGGAGCGCTATGGTTTTTAATGAACAGGTTGACTGATGTTTTACTTTACTTATATATATGTGGGGTATAACAGTTTAGTGTGTGCTTTTTTGTTTTTTGGTCAAACGTTTATGAATATTCATAATCATAATTATGAATTTAGAGGTTAAAGGTTCAAATTCATAAGAGATAGGATATGTATATTTTTGTAATTAAAAGTAGTCAAATTTGTGTATGGAAAAGCCTGAAGATTTAAGATAAGATATGCACATCTTTGTAATTAAAAGTAGTCAAATTTGCGTATGGAAAAACCTGAAGATCTTTTGATTAGAGCTTGTAACCTCATGACCATTATAGCTCTTACATAACAAGTCAAACACTTAAATTAACCTTTGAAGCTATATTTATTTCAGTTAATAACACATGTTTCCTTAAAAAAAAATGAAAGTTCAGAGTTAGATATGTTTATCTTTATTAGTTCCAAAAGAGTTCTATACCTTAAATAAAACCCTGGATCAATACTATATAAATTGATTTTCAAATTAACCCTTTATCAATATATTTTTTTTGGTTTTCTTATATTATGTGCTTAAATGCCTTAAAGGCCTAGATATTTCATTCCGCAATAAAGAAAGAATCCAACCATGCTCATCAAATAATTCTTTTACAGTCTAAGTGGACCTGATGGTTAAGAGCATGTGTTTCCTTCTTAAAAAGCATAGGTTCAAATCCAAAAAAAGTAAAGTATGTACACCTCTGTAAATTTTAACAGTTAAATAGTATCGTAACCTTAAAAATATATTATTATTATTATAAAGCTGCATTTCTTCTACAAACTTATTTGTTTTGATTAAATACTTTCGAACCAGGTGAAAGCCTCCCGGGGCTGACACAAGGTTGCCCGTTGTTGCCCAGTCTTTACATATGGTTGTCAGAGGTCTTGGTCTTGGGCAGAGCTTTCTAATTCTCCAAAGTAAAAAGCAAATCAAATTTCAGTGGGTACCAAGTTAGCCTCTAATATACTACTGTGAATCCATTCTCAATTTATCAATTTATGAATGAGTCGCAGGGAAACATGTACTCCGATGACAGAACTTTCGAAAATGTGCTTCAGTGGGTAAATTAATAAAATGTACTGCACATATGCTTTAAAATTTAATTCATGTAATAAACTATGACGGGAGATCAGGAAGAAAATTTGGGTTTCAGAGATTTCATTGCTCTACTCTCTTAAAATATCTTCACACTCGAAACGTACTCGGAGTAAAAGATTAGCAAGCAATGCTGAATAAATTCAAAGATAAGGTCGTGAGTTGGGAACCTGGTGGCTTACTTTAGTAGGAAAATTTATCCTTGTAAAATTAATCCTCAATGTTATCCCAGTCTATCATTACTCTGTTTTGGCACCCTGGGAACTGGCTTTGGAATCCATGTGGAAATTTCTGAGAAGCTTCCGTTGGAGAGGAGTGAAAGAAGAGTGCAAGTTTTCTCTTGTGTGCTTGCACAACATCTTTAAGCTAGAGAACGAGGAAGTAAGTTTTAGGAGGTTAACTCCCCTGAACAAAGTCCATGAAGTTAAGTTGTATTTGAGACATTGCTTACATGAAAAAAGTTATGTCGCCAAACTCTACTTTTTAAATATTGTTGGTATGTTGCCAAGGAAGATATTGTGGGAACCTATACGATAAAAGCACACCTAATTCGACTAATTGGGTTGGTGAATTTGATGTTGGTGTCTTGTATTTTGCCTGATTACTTTAAATGCATCACTCTATATCAATTTGAATTAACACCTTGACACTATGGTGTAGAGTTATTTTATTGTTTGGCTTGTTTAAATTTAGTAACTTTAAATGCATCACTCCATATCAATTTGAATTAACACCTTGACACTATGGTGTAGAGTTATTTTATTGTTTGGTTTGTTTAAATTTCATAAAACTTGGAAGAATGGAGGGATGCAGCAAAAGTTAGGATGCAAATCTGCTCTCTTTATTTGCAGCGTTTGCAATGCTAAGCGGAAAGCTGTTTTATTTATTCCTCATGTACCGTATTTATTTTGGCAGCTTCAATATAATGCTCCTGGAGCTCCGGATTTGGCAAAAAGAGTTAAAGAGTTGCTGAAAAATTCAGGCTTCAAGACTGTAAAAGAGGACTCTAGAAGAGGACTAGACCATGGTGCTTGGGTACCCCTCTCCTTAATGTACCCCAAAGCTGACATACCAGTTTGTCAGTTATCTGTCCAGTCAAATCAAAATGGCGAGTACCACTACAAGATGGGAAAGGCATTGGCACCCTTGAGATCAGAGGGTGTTCTGATTATTGGGTCGGGTAGTGCCACTCACAATCTCAGAGCTTTAAGATTTGATGGTTCTGCCCCTGTCCCATGGGCTAAAGACTTTGACAACTGGCTGACAGAAGCTCTGATCAATGGCAAGTAAGTATACATAATTTGCCTCTACATACATTTTTCACATTTATGCACTTAGCTGCCCAAACCTTGATTTTTAATTTCGATTGATTCTTGAACAAACCCTTGTGTCGGTTTCTAATTAAAGAAAACTGAAAGTTTATTTGTGGGACAGAGATATCTTTCCAGTTTGAGCTATTGATTTTCGAGATCTAATAGTGTTTGTATCTGTTACTTGACAATTATTTTTCTATGGTAAACTATGCTTTCATTGTACTGGAAAGGCTACCTTATGTATGCCAAAAAATGAGGAGGAACCATAAACATAAATTATCCTCGGGGAAGGCTAAGCCAAGGCTTAGGATAATTTATAAGCTGCAAAGCCTGATACCAGAAAAACTCTTTATTCCATTTGTAAAGGCTCCTATTATAGGCACATGGTTGGCATAGACTGTACCGTTGGAAAACCTACCCATTCAAACATGCTAATGTGAACTCATTTTAACGTAATTACACTGGAGTTAGCTCGGCTCCTGTCTTCAACCTCAGGAATATCTGAAAGCCCTAATTCCCTGTAGCTTGAGGCTTCAGACTGCATACAATAACTATAAGTAAACGACGATGCCAAGCTCAACAAAAGTTCACAATCAGATCATAGAAACATTGCTAGCCTATATGGCATTTATAGGGAATGAGGAAGTCACCTCCACAGCAAGCCCTCTGTACCTCTATATATGATAGCACATTAAAAGAATCACCACTATTGCAGAGGCAACAAGCTAACCCCTGTTGGAAGACACTAAGCCACTGCTAACAAGAGTGAGATCGGAACGTTTCTATTATAGAAGCTTTATTGATGCTGATTTTGTGCTTGTTGAAAATCTTGTCTGTATATAATATATACCACAGCACAGTAGAAGGCAACTAGCTAACCCAGATACTAAAGCCACTGCAAACAAGGCTAAGATCTGAGCTCGTCTAAACTTTCTTGGCACAACCGAGGTCAACCCCCTTGCCATGCATGTTCTGTCCTTTAAACTTGTCAAAACCTCTTCTCTGTATAGATGTGCTCAGTGATCATTTGTTTGATCTTGTCACAACAAAGTAAATAAATCGGGATCATAAAAAGATTTTAGAACACTCCAACCTATAGATCTTTTGCATTAAGATGCAGGTGTTTCAGTGTTATCACAAAGGCTTTCTGCCATGGTGCTCTCTATAATCATGTGCTCATGACTGTCAGGAAGCAGGGAGAAGGTCTTTTTTGTTTCTCTTTGTTTTTCATCATACATTGTACATTCTAAAGCCTTTCACCAATTTGTTAGAGAAAGGAATGAGACAGGCCTCTGTCATGGTTCCAAGCCACCCCCAAAGCCAGTTAACCTGGCAATCAGGAAAGCTTCGTTACTCATCTACTTCCCCTTCTGTTGTTAAAATTATAATTATAATTATAATGTTGGGCTTAATTCTAAATCTGTGTGAGTACTTATAGCTGGCAAATAAAATTTTAATTAATTCTATTGGTTGACATCTTGCACGCAAATCAAATTTTAATTAATTCTATTGGTTGACATGTTGCAGGCATGATGAGATAAACCATTTCCAAGAGAAAGCTCCATCTGCAAGCATGGCTCATCCATATCCAGATCATTTTTATCCATTGCATGTTGCTCTTGGAGCCGCTGGGGAGGGAGCCAAAGCAGAGCTAATCCACAATAGCTGGAGCCTTGGCACACTTTCATATTCTTCTTATTCTTTTAAGTCTGCTCAGTAATAGGTTCAAATGACTCTTTCATAGTGTGATGTTCATGTAGAATAATGTTGATTCGCGTCCTGGTCCCAACTCCCAACCTTAGTTTCCAATCTATCTACTGGTAGGCTGCTTTCTATAGTGTTCTCTGGTATTTCTGCATCTAGTGGTGCCTTAGAGTAATGTCTTGACAGGTTGTACATGCACCTGGTAGTCCTTCGATCTGTGTTCTATCAGAAGAACTTTCATCGGAAAAAAATTACGTTGATTCCTGGGAATCAAGTATGTGGATTTTTAATGTTTGTTGGTGCTAATATGTTGCAAATAAAGAAGTTATTCTGTTCTCCATTACATTGGCTTTTTTTTTTTTTTTGCGAATATACAGGAAGTTTGCCATACTTTATATATATTGATAATTTTAGTTTCATATGTTTTGTGATTAGCTGAGCCAGTTTGCAACTTTGCATTGCATCTTTTTTCTGAGTTGCAATAAATTTGATGTTGGGCTTGAGATGGATCGATCTTTACAGTTTAGTTCTTATAAAGTTGCATCAAAAGCATTTTTTGAAAAGGGTGTTTTTGATCTTGACAATGGAATGTAATACATCAAAAAGGACCCGTTCATTTAGTTAGCATGTGTGGGGACTTCATTTAAGGGGGAGCTTGGATAGAACCACTAGGACGGAAGGGTTAGTTATAGATGCCATTTTGGCACCCTGAATAAAAGATGTGCACCATTTTGATAGAAGGTCTCGGTTACAAGAGGGGTGATTGTATGTTGGGAAAATGGTGGAACACGGTACTTTCTCACATCATAAAAGATGGAAAAGTAGTGACAATATGAAATGTTCTTCAACTGAATTGTAGACGTAGGATTTCACGTGGGGCAGTACATAGAACAGGAATAAACACAAATAATGGAAAGAATAATAATATTATATGCATGAATGACACTGGTGGGCCTGTGAACACACGGAAATTCACAATGCAGCAGAGAAACACGAAAACAATGGCAATCACATAAGAATAGAATTTTACATGTGAACACACGGAGATTCACATATGCAGATTCACATATGCAGCAGAGAAACACGAAAACAATGGCAATCACATAAGAGTCCTTGACGATTTATTAAGTCAAGGAAACATCCACGGGGAAAGGGAATTGATATTATTACTGCTCATACCTGGAGATTACAAACCAACAACAGGCTTACAAGCCATGGCCATAGTCTCATACATAAAATCCCAGTTACAAAAAATCTGACCAATTAATTATTCAAAAACGGCATTCTATTTTAGATTAATTTGTTTCGACAATAATCAGAATTATAGTGTTAAATCCTACTTTTTAGGTAATTTATTGTTACGGTTTCCAAAATCTTTATTTTGACAACAATTTACCTAGGTTTATTCATCACTTTTTCTGCACCAAGAGAAGCCAGACACCATCACAACTTCTTTAACAATATGTTTTTGTAAACATGTGGGCAGGATGGATTTCCTAAAAGGCTGCTCCATCTAGATCAAAACCTAAACTATATCTCTTTTTGTCCAAACCACCTGCAAAATTTAAATCAACATATCCACAAACTGAACCGCTGCAACCATTATAGCTGATAATAATAGGCACTTGTGCCTCGAGGATACCAAAGCGCCCATTTCAGTGCTACCCAACCTGGATTTGCCATGTCTCTACTAACAACACCAAATACATGTAAAATATATGATATTGTAGATACCACCGCATGCATAAAACTACATACTGCACTAACATATAATACATAAGACATATAATCATTTATTCCTTATGGAGATGGCTAAAAATTCGACGATTTGGACCGGACAGTCATTTTTTTCCCAGAATGTGGTGTTTTTAATTTTGCAAAATCGGAATGTAAATACATTTTAATCCCAATTTCGATGGTAGAAATGGATTCAAAACCCCCCTCAAAAACAACTATGACACCCCAAATTCCAAAACTTGACAACTATAACCTAGAGTATTAAAAATTCCGACGGGGTTTTATCAAAATTGTGCCGATAAAATCAGCCTATTTCAACTCAAATCATAGAATTTTTAGACTATGCGATCCCTTAATACTATGGCATAAACCTGAAGAAAGTTTAAAATGGGAAGCTAAAGGGATATTTTCTAGTTTCACATAATTCATACCGAATTTCACAAGTATCTCCTCCTCGTACTTCTGTTATGAAGCTTTGAGGCATATGACATATAACTTGAGTCTTTATTTAGCATATCTCAGGAGCAAAAGGGAGGCATGATTGTGTAGCTTGGTGATGATGCTACTTATCTTACGAGAGGAGTTGGATCCATTTCCTTCCAGATACCTTCAAGTGATGTTCTTGAGTTGAGTGTTGTTTTATTTGTTATTGGTTTGAAGTAGAATGTTCTTTCATTTTCTTGTAAGATTGTTGGAGAGTGGAGAGTTGCATTTGAGGGGCAATAGTGCACCATTAATGATTGTAGTCTAGCTAGAGGAGTTAAAGAGAGTGTCCTTTACTGGTTACTTGATGATTTAGTGACACTTGTACATTCCAATGAGAGGCTGAACAAGCCTTCTAGTTTTGAGGATCCTTGAGAGTAAGTAGGAGCAACTAGATATTCAATGAGGGCGATTATACCTCCTTGGAGATATGTTAGTCATATTGCATTGTTTTCTTCCATTCATGAGTCTTCTAGTTGTCTGGAGGAGGAGAGATGTGATACCTTCATGGAGGATGATTCCATGAATATAGTTGATGAGAGTATTACAAAGTACATGAATAAGGTTGTTGGATTCTCTTAGATAGAGGGAGTAGACCATGACATTACTCTTGCTTTAGGATTGTCTTGGGAATTTGGGATGAGGGAGTTGGCATAGTTTAGGTTGTTTCATTTGTTGGGGGTTTTGAGGAACATGATAGGGTGTTGTTCAGGATAAAGCATCCTTGTAACCTAGTGTCCGAGGTTACCAACTTACTACTAACTTGCAGACTATCAGCTTTTTACAGGGAATGGAAAGAGAATAGAAAAAAAATCTTGACTTACCCGATTAACGACGGTTGATCCAAGCTTGATCTTCTCTCATTCCACTTCTCTCCAAAACTTCTAGGGATGTACTTCTCCTCCTGCAAAGAGAAAATCCTTTAAGTAATATCTCATGCATATATATATTAAAGGTTAGAGGAAAAGCGTATAGATAACATAATCAAACATATTCATTAAACCAATATACATGAAATAAACTCAATACAAGATTGGAAGAAGAATTCTCTTTATTCACAAGCGGTGAATAAGATAAGAGTACAACCTAGCTTATAACACAAGGACTCCTCTGCAACCAAAGGACTCTAAGTTCTGCTGCTCCAAGACTCTAAAGGTATACCACCAGCATAACTTTTCTCTCAAAAAATTGATTGATTAGCCCCCACCATAAGGCCTCTATTTATACTTTGGGAAATAAAGTGGTTTCGAAGGTTGGGATGGTTGAGATGGTTGGCATAGTTATGGATTAGGCTTGAACTAATCTCATCTAATCTCGATTTATATTTTTTAATGTCAAATTAAGGTATTCACGGATATTAATATAGGCAACTCGTGTATGATATGCGAGTTGCTCAAAGGGAACTCGTGTATGCTAGTATACGCGGGTTGCAATGCAAATACTCGCGTATGATACACGAGTTGCAATGCATATAGTTGCGTATGCAACCCAAAACTCATAATAAAAATATACAAGGTTGATTTGAGGATAATGCATCAAAGGTCATGCCCGTCTATAGTGTTTTGGCCACTTCAATTCAAATTTGTCCTTTTGTGTACCAACATGAAGAATGTCGGTACTCGAACGAAGAAATGCCATCTTGGCTGACAACAGATGCCTCCTAATGTGTGAGGTCAGAGAGAAGCGATGGCCGAAATACATTATAATCATTATCGTGGAGAATTCANACAAATACATATCAATGTCATATACAAAATCATATATGAGGATGCCATGTTCAATATACTGGAACACTAGCTCCTTTACAATATTTGAGTACATCATATGATACAGATACAAGACCACGTATATTACAAAGGTGGATCAAAGCCACAATATACAATAATGATGAGTCTTCAAAAATCTGGAAGTTGTGTAGGTAAACACAACACAATCTTGCGCAACTTAGATTATAGATGTGAACCTAAGGTCTTCGTCAAAATCCAAAGGAACTATTACAATCCAAGTCATGTGAATAAATGTGTCGAAGTCGAACATGGATAGGATTCGACAAATTATCAATCAATAGGTGATAATTGACAATTGAAGCAAAGGAATTCACAAATGATGAAAGTGAATCCTAAGGTACCATCATCAAAAACTCTAGGTCTTCGTCTTCAAGAAGTACTGATGAGAAACCATGCTATGATTAGGAAGGCAATAGATCCTCCAATGGATCACAAAAGTGACTAGGAACTGGATAAAGGAAGGTAGACAGAAGTGATATCAGATAAGATAATGATGGAATCAAGATAATAAGCAGAAACGGGGATAAATCCTTGAACAGTGAGCACACCACAAAGATGACCCAAGGAAACTGTTAACTTTGCAGATAGGACAACTAGACTTATCTATCATGTAGGAGACATGATCAGGTTCCCCAGGCATAAATGACAAGTGGAAGGGTAAGAAACTCGAAGTGATAGCTGAACTGAAAGTGTACACTGAGACATGAGTATCGAAAAGTTCAGAGAGTGCTATGTTCAAGAAGGACATACTGCCACCCACTGTAACCCAAAGATAAAACTTCTTCCTTATCTTTCTTGTTAAATTTTAACGAGTCCAGGAAAGTCAACTCGGGTCTCTTTTCATTTTTGACAAGCTTGAAGAGAAGAAGGAATAATGCTTGATAATGTCACTTATTCGTTGATTTTACGAGCTCGAACTAGTACATGCTCGATTGGTGTTTTCATGTTTAGAGAGTCTGGAAACTCCAAAGAGGACTCTAGGGGGGTCCTTTTTCGTCCAATTTAGTCTCCTGAAACCGGAAAAGTATAAAACATATCTCAGAAGAACTCTCTTAACTTTCGAAGAAGAAAATGTGAACATTTTTCATACTTAGTCAGGGAGGTCTGAAAAAGGTTAAATTACCACCTACCCAAAGCTCCTTCAAGAGAAGCTTATAGCTTGAGTTTTATGAGTGTGAAGGAAAGCAAGATCACTCGGAAAGATCCATTTGAGTACGAGAAATGGGGCTTGCAACACTAAACTCGATATTTTGTTATTGTTGTTCGGTGAGCATGACAAAGACATAAAGTACACTCAAAATATTTTTCATGTTTAGGTCCAGAGCACGAAAAAGAGAAAACTAAGCTCATACCGGGTGTTCCTTTTCCGTAAGTTTAGTCCCTCAGGTCCAGAAAAGTGATAAACCTATGCCTGAAAATACTCTTCTCAATTTCGTAAAAAAGAGAGTGATGATTTCTCGTATTATTTCACATGGTCCGAGAAAGAGATAACCTACCACCAGTGTGGATGCCCATTCACGTATTCTTAACGAGCCTGAATGGACAAGTTTACTCGGGAGTCAAGTCTAATTTAAGGAGTTAGATCTGGGCCTAAAGAAACTCCATAAGGGCGGGGAGCCTTATAAAGGGGATAACTTGTAAAAAGAGATCAAAATGAGGCTCAATTTGGCATGAAAAATAACTAAGAAGGCTTCCCTGAACCTACGACAAATGCGGCATGAGTACCAAAACAGAAGAACAATGATATAGACAAAGTAATAATGGTTGAAATACCATTTTCCGTGGTCAAAATAGTAATCCTAGGGTTAAAGCGGATTAAGTATAAATGCAAAAATGCATATAAATGATCAAAATCCTACTCTATATGAGTGAAAAATGACTTTGAATAACCTTGGAACTGTTTCATTAGGTAAACATGACATGGTATTAGTTTGATTTTAATAAAAATTACAAACTATAGGTTAAAAAACTACTTTTTGAAAATAATTTCTATAAATAGTGCAAAAATAGAAATCAAATTCACCATTTGACATTTTTACCCAATATAAACAAGTTTTACCTTTTCCTTCAATTGCTCAGTGTGGTCAAACCTCTAAACAATTATCAAATCCGCAAGTGTTAGGTAAAACAACTCTCCATGCTCTTTCATTTCATCTAATCAAATTTTTAATTTTATGAAAATTTTGATGTTTTAAGCTAATTTGAAGATGGTCACACTGTATACGCGGATATGCAACGTAGACAGTCGCGTACATGTGTTTTATATGCGGCTTGCTCGTGCTTTCTCGAAATCAACCCGCTTATGATACACGACATGTCCAAAGGACATTCGCGTATACTGCGCGACACAGAAAAAAACTATTTAGGGCCAAAATCAAATTTTTTTGAATGAATTTAATGTTTGACAATGGCATTACTGACAGGCTGAAACATGGTGTTGGAGTGGAGGGAGAGGGAGCATGAAGACATGGACCAAGATGCTCTTCGAAGTTTCCCCACGGTGCATGCATTGTGGCAAAGTGAGTTGCTTAAATTCTTTTGTACCTCACCCATGCGATCCAATGTCCGTTTACTGGAGTTTTTGATAAACTATTGGGATCATGATGTAGGTGCATTTGACCTACAATGTGAGATTCTAGAGATTACAATGGAAGACATCTATTTCATATCCGTTTTGTCACGAAGGGTAGCTCCTGTCAACTTGGAAGGTACTAGTAGGGGCGGTGACCTTCTAAGTGTTCATAATTATATTGTGTTAGCTGGAATATTTCACCTTCTACGGACAGTAAGGTGTTCCACTAGTCTGAATGATTCAGATCCAAAACAAATGAAGTACAGAGATTGAAGACCCTCCCTAGACGTCGTAGATACCTGGAATGTGATGCTTCGATAGTAACCATGTGTACTTGCAATCAGCTTAAACACGCAAACACATCGAAACTGCCAAAATATAATCCACTGATCCATGTTAGTGACTAAGGAATCTAACAACATACATACGAAATCAAAAAACAACAATATATGTGGGACAGAAATCAACTTGCATTGATATAGAAATATGAAGAAGTTTACAACCAAGCCTTAGTGTTGACATGCATCTCCATGAAACCAAGCATTCTCATCCCCATAAGCTCCGACTCTAGCTCTCTATGCTCTCCAATGGTCTTGGGCCAAGTGATCAATCCAACAACATAACAATACCTTAAGAGTTCTCCCTCTCAACCATAGATATGAGCTTGTATTTATAAGGCTCAATGGATAGGGATGGTTGAGAGATTAGTGGATGAGGTGGCCTCTAAGATCCTAGGATGAGGGATTTCGAGCTCAATTGACCCACAATGATAGGGATAAGGGAGGACAGGAGGCTTATCATCTAGAAGCCTCGAGAAACTTCTCTTTTACCCTTTTTACCCAGGGTACCGCGTTTCTCCTTCAATGACAAAGCGGTTCTGGTAAGAAACACTTATGGACTAAGGGCCATAAGAGGCCATAAGTGGTGGCACCGCTTGTGGGCAACAAGGGATAGGCGATGTGAACAAGGTACTGCTCCTGGACAAAGGGACAAGCGCGGTGCTAGGAATTCTCATGGAAGATTAACAATTAGCATGAGTTTCCACTCCAAGAGCAGAGATTCAGGGCTAGTAAGTATGTCAAAAGTCTTATCACATGAGGGTGACAGGATTTTGGTATAACAGGATGCCCCCTAAAGCATGAGTCTTAGAGGGATACAATAAACGAGATCTTTGAGAGAACAAGTCATCGTCATGAGATGAAAATGTCAGCTCGATCGGAGCATATTGTCAAGTAGGCATCTGTAGTACATCAGTATGTTGACTCATAAACACAAGTAACCAAACTCATAGCTGCAGACCAATACAAGGCAGATCCATGAGAGGAATAAACAAGCATGGCTACTAGAATACAATGTAGATCCATGTGATAGATGACTCAAACTTGGACATAGCTACCAGACATACAATGTAGATCTATGTCATACACACGCAAATTTGAGCATAGCCACGGCCATACAAATGTGGATCCATGCTAGATATACAAAACTCCATCGCAACCTGGGGAAAAACAATGAGCGCTTTAAACAAATACCCAGGGTCTTCGTTTCATCTTCCACAAAGTATGATTATATCCATGTGATTACAATGATCTGAAGTCGAACATGGTAGAAACCACTTGATTACCGGCCAATGATGTGAACCGTTAACAAGTGTGAGGGATATTACCATTGATGTCGATGATTCTCAAGGTACCCTAATGCAATCTACTGAGTGTGAATATATGTCCTTATGTCGAACACCCAGTCGATTCTATCGATAAGAGGTCAATGATGTGAACCTATGTCGAGAGTGAGAGAATCTGTCATTAAGGCATATAGATCTCAAGGTATAATTTCTAAGACTACTTCCCGGATGATGAGCTGATGTTGACGAGAATAGTCTCGTCGAAGGAGGGCCATGATGAGTCCCACATCGATGACACGAAACTTGGAACATAGTTCTGGAATGATGTGAATATAGTAACCATATGACTGACTCAAAGATACTGACACAAAGACTGTGTAGACTGCAAAGGTAAAACTTCTTCAAATCCCCTTTGAACATCAGGCGGCACGACAAAAAAACTTGGCAACATGACTAAACGGGACAAACACACAATGCGACAGCGGACAATGCATTCTTTTGAAAGACTTAAAGGAGTGACATGACTCATGAAAATGGATCATCACGGAGATCAGCTGAATACCCAATTGACTGACATGATGTGCAGACAAGTGTCATGTTCAAAGGTAATGACAAACAACTTTCATTATTTACAAAATGATTCCCTTCCCATTTCCCCCATCATGGTTGATGAGTGCCTCTTTTTGGTTTTACGAGTTCAAAGAGGGTAACAAACACTTGATATAACTTGTCGGAAGACAAGTCCAGACTCATATGTTTTATGAACCTGAGAGAGGAGGAGTTCGTACCCAAAACGGGTCTCTCAATGATTAATTTAACGAGTCCAATGAAAGAAAACTCAGTATCGTTCATGTTTAGAGAGTTTGAACGATTACAGAAGGAGACTCCAAAGGGGTCCTTTCTCATATGATTTAGTCTCTAAGGCCCGAAAAGATGTAAAATCATACCTTAGAGAACTCTTCCAGTCATGGTTGGCTGGAGTGTTCATTTTTCATAAATAGTGTGTCCGAACCGAAAAAGAGATAACCTGCTGTCGAAGAGACGACTCTTCAAATGCTTTAACGAGCGTAAAGAAGATAACATCGCTCGACAATCTTTTCGTGTTTAAGGATCCCGAAAAGAGTTTAAAGAATACTCCATTAGACGTTTTTATGTTTGACTCTAGAGCACGAAAAAGTAATAAACTAAGCTCAAACCAAATTTCATGTTTTAACCAGAGCATGAAAAATGAAAAGTAAGCTCAAAACCATCTTACTGTTTTTAACGAGCTCGAAGATCAGTTAAAAGAATGCTCAAAGATTGGTTTCATTTTTACGCACGCTTGAAACCAATGGGTAAACTATGCTTGAAAAATCCCATTAACATGAGATACAGAGGTTGGAATCTTGCCCCTAGCATGATTGCTAGTAAAGCTTACCCCTAGCATGGTTGCTAGCGGCTCAACAATTTCACCTTCTGCAGATAGTAAGGTGTTCCACTGGTCTGAATGGTTTAGATCCAGAACAAATGAAGGACAGAGGTTGAAGACTCTCCCTGAATGTCGTAGATACTTGGAATGTGATGTTTCGATAGTAACTCTATGTACCTACAATAAGCTTAAACACGCAAACACATCGAAACTGCCAGAATATAATCTACTGATCCATGTTAGTGACTAAGGAATCTAACAACATACATGCGAAATCAAACAAAAACAATATATGTGGGACAGAAATCAACTTGCATTAATATAGAAATATGAAGAAGTTTACAACCAAGCCTTAGTGTTGACATGCATCTCCACGAAACCAAGCATTCTCATCCCCATAAGCTCCGACTCTAGCTCTCTATGCTCTCCAGTGGTATTGGGCCAAGTGATCAATCCAACAGCATAACAATACCTTAAGAGTTCTCCCTCTCAACCATGGATATGAGCTTGTATTTATAAGGCTCAATGGATAAGGATGGTTGAGAGATTAGTGGATGAGGTGGCCTCTAAGATCCTAGGATGAGGCATCTCGAGCTCAAATGACCAACAATAATAGGGATAAGGGAGGACACAAGGCTTATCATCTAGAAGCCTCGAGAAACTTCTCTTTTTCCCTTTTTACCCAGGGTACCATGTTTTCCCTTCAATGACAGAGCGGTACTGTTAAGAAACGCTTATGGACTAAGGACCATAAGCGGTGGCACCGCTTGTGGACAACAAGGGATAGGTGGTGCGAACAAGGTATCTCTCCTGGACAAAGGGGCAAGCGTGGTGCTGGTAATTTTCATGGAAGTTTGAAAATTAGCATGAGTTTCCACTCCAAGAGCTAGGATTCAAGGCAAGTAGGTATGTCAAAAGTCTTATCACATGATGGTGACAGGATTTTGGTATAACAGGATTCCCCCCAAAGCATGAGTCTTAGAGGGATACGATAAACGAGAGTTTTGAGAGAACAAGTCGTCGTCATGAGATGAAAATGTCGGCTTGATCGGAGCATATTGTCAAGTAGGCATCTGTAGTACATTAGTATGTTGACTCATAGACACAAGTAACCAAACTCATGGATGCAAACCAATATAAGGCAGATCCATGAGAGGAATAAACAAGCATGGCTACTAGAATACAACGTAGATCCATGTGATAGAGGACTCAAACTTGGACATAGCTATCAGACATACAATGTAGATCTATGTCATACAAACGCAAATTTGAGCATAGCCATGACCATACAAATGTGGATCCATGCTAGATATACAAAACTCCATCTCAACCTGGGGAAAAGAAATGAGCGCTTTAAACAAATACCCAGGGTCTTTGTTTCGTCTTCCACAAAGTACGATTCGATCCATGTTATTACAATGATCTGAAGTCGAACATGGTAGAAACCGCTTGATTACCAGCCAATGATGTGAACCGTTAACAAGTGCGAGGGAGATCACCATTGATGTCGATGATTCGCAAGGTAACCTAGTGCAATTTACTGAGTGTGAATAGATGTCCTGATGTTAAACACCCAGTCGATTCTATCGATCAGAGGTCAATGATGTGCAACTATGTCGAGAGTGAGATAATATTCCATTAAGGCATACAGATCTCAATGTACTATTATTTCTAAGACTACTTCCTGGATGATGAGCTGATGTCGACGGGAAAAGTCTCGTCGAAGGAGGGCCATGATGAGTCCTACATCGACAACATGAAACTCGGAACATAGTTCTGGAATGATGTGAATATAGTAACCATATGACTGACTCAAAGATACTGACACAAAGACTGTGTAGACTGCAGAGGTAAAACTTCTTCAAATCCCCTTTGAACATCGGGCGGCACGACAAAAATACTTGGCACCATGACTAAACGGGACAAACACACAATGCGACAGTGGACAATGCATTCTTTTGAAAGACTTAAAGGAGTGACATGTCTCATGAAAATGGATCATCACGGAGATCAGCTGAATACCCAATTGACTGACATGATGTGCAGACAAGTGTCATGTTCAAAGGTAATGACAAACAACTATCATTATTTACAAAATGATTCCCTTCCCATTTCCCCCATCATGGTTGATGAGTGCCTCTTTTCAGTTTTATGAGTTCAAAGAGGGTAACAAACACTCGATATAGCTTGTCGAAAGAAAAGTCCAGATTCATATGTTTTACGAAGCTAAGAGAGAAGGGGTTCGTTCCCAAAATGGGTCTCTCAATGTTTAATTTAATGAGTCTAATGAAAGAAAACTAGGTATCGTTCATGTTTAGAGAGTCTGAACGATTACGGAAGGAGACTCCAAAGGGGTCCTTTCTCATATGATTTAGTCTCTAAGGCCCGAAAAAAGTGTAAAATCATACCTTAGAGAACTCTTCCAGTCATGGTTGGCTGGAGTGTTCATTTTTCATAAATAGTCTGTCCGAACCGAAAAAGAGATAACCTACCGTCGAAGAGACGGCTCTTCAAATGCTTTAACGAGCGTAAAGAAGACAAGATCGCTCGACAATATTTTCGTGTTTAAGGATCCCGAAAAGAGTTTAAAGAATACTCCATTAGACTTTTCATGTTTGGCTCCAGAGCACGAAAAAGTAATAAACTAAGCTCAAACCAAATTTCATGTTTTAACCAGAGCACGAAAAATGAAAAGTGAGCTCAAAACCATCTTACTGTTTTTAACGAGCTCGAAGATCAGTTAAAAGAATGCTCAAAGATTGGTTTCATTTTTACGCACGCTTGAAACCAATGGGTAAACTATGCTTGAAAAATCCCATTAACATGATATACAGAGGTTGGAATCTTGCCCCCAGCATGATTGCTAGCGAAGCTTACCCCTAGCATGGTTTCTAGTGGCTCGACAATTTCACCTTCTGCAGATAGTAAGGTGTTCCACTGGTCTGAATGGTTTAGATCCAGAACAAATGAAGGACAGAGGTTGAAGACTCTCCCTGAATGTTGTAGATACTTGGAATGTGATGTTTCGATAGTAACCCTATGTACCTACAATAAGATTAAACACATCGAAACTACCAGAATATAATCCACTGATCCATGTTAGTGACTAAGGAATCTAACAACATACATGCGAAATCAAACAACAACAATATATGTGGGATAGAAATCAACTTGCATAAAAATAGAAATATGAAGAAGTTTACAACCAAGCCTTAGTGTTGACATGCATCTCCACGAAACCAAGCATTCTCATCCCCATAAGCTCTGACTCTAGCTCTCTATGCTCTCCAGTGGTATTGGGCCAAGTGATCAATCCAACAGCATAACAATACCTTAAGAGTTCTCCCTCTCAACCATGGATATGAGCTTGTATTTATAAGGCTCAATGGATAAGGATGGTTGAAAGATTAGTGAATGAGGTGGCCTCTAAGATCATAGGATGAGGCATCTCGAGCTCAACTGAACCATAATGATAGGGATAAGGGAGGACACGAGGCTTATCATCTGGAAGGCTCGAGAAACTTCTCTTTTTCTCTTTTCACCCAGGGTACCATGTTTTTCCTTCAATGACATAACGGTTCTGGTAAGAAACACTTATGGACTAAGGACCATAAGCGGTGGCACCGCTTGTGGACAACAAGGGATAGGCGATGCGAACAAGGTATCTCTCCTGGACAAAGGGGCAAGCGTGGTGCTGGTAATTTTCATGGAAGTTTGAAAATTAGCATGAGTTTCCACTCCAAGAGCTAGGATTCAAGGCAAGTAGATATGTCAAAAGTCTTATCACATGATGGGACAGGATTTTTGTATAACAAGATTCCCCCCAAAGCATGAGTCTTAGAGGGATACGATAAATGAGAGTTTTGAGAGAACAAGTCGTCATCATGAGATGAAAATATCGGCTTGATCGAAGCATATTGTCAAGTAGGCATGTGTAGTACATTAGTATGTTGACTCATAGACACAAGTAACCAAACTCATGGCTGCAAACCAATATAAGGCAGATCCATGAGAGGAATAAACAAGCATGGCTACTAGAATACAATGTAGATCCATGTGATAGAGGACTCAAACTTGGACATAGCTACCAAGCATACAATGTAGATCTATGTCATACAAACGTAAATTTGAGCATAGCCATGACCATACAAATGTGGATCCATGCTAGATATACAAAAATCCATCGCAACTTGGGGAAAAGAAATGAGCGCTTTAAACAAATACCTAGGGTCTTCGTTTCGTCTTCCACAAAGTACGATTCTATCCATGTGATTACAATGATCTGAAGTCGAACATGGTAGAAACCACTTGATTACCGGCCAATGATGTGAACCGTTAACAAGTGCGAGGGAGATCACCATTGATGTCGATGATTCCCAAGGTACCCTAGTGCAATTTACTGAGTGTGAATAGATGTCTTGATGTTAAACACCCAGTCGATTCTATCGATCAGAGGTCAATGATGTGAAACTATGTCGAGAGCAAGAGAATATGCCATTAAGGCATACGGATCTCAAGGTACTATTATTTCTAAGACTACTTCCCGGATGATGAGCTGATGTCGACGGGAAAAGTATTGTCGAAGGAGGGCCATGATGAGTCCTACATCGACGACACGAAACTCGGAACATAGTTCTAGAATGATGTGAATATAGTAACCATATGACTAACTCAAAGATACTGACACAAAGACTGTGTAGACTACAGAGGTAAAACTTCTTCAAATCCCCTTTGAACATCGGGCGGTAGGACAAAAAGACTTGCCAGCATGACTAAACGGGACAAACACACAATGCGACAGCGGACAATGCATTCTTTTGAAAGACTTAAAGGAGTGACATGACTCATGAAAATGGATCATCACAGAGATCAACTGAATACCCAATTGATTGACATGATGTGCAGACAAGTGTCATGTTCAAAGGTAATGACAAACAACTGTCATTATTTACAAAATGATTCCCTTCCCATTTCCCCCATCATGGTTGATGAGTGCCTCTTTTCGGTTTTACGAGTTCAAAGAGGGTAATAAACACTCGATATAGCTTGTCGGAAGACAATTCCATATTCATATGTTTTACGAACCTAAGAGAGGAGGGGTTCGTTCCCAAAAGGGGTCTCTCAATGTTTAATTTAACGAGTCTAATGAAATAAAACTTGGTATCGTTCATGTTTAGAGAGTCTGAACGATTACGGAAGGAGACTCCAAAGGGGTCATTTTTCGTATGATTTAGTCTCTAAGGCCTGAAAAAGTGTAAAATCATACATTAGAGAACTCTTCCAGTCATGGTTGGCTGGAGTGTTCATTTTTCATAAATAGTCTGTCCGAACCAAAAAAGAGATAACCTACCGTTGAAGAGACGACTCTTCAGATGCTTCAACGAGCGTAAAGAAGACAAGATCGCTCGACAATCTTTTCGTATTTAAAGATTCTGAAAAGAGTTTAAAAAATACTCCATTAGACTTTTTCATGTTTGACTCCAGAGCACGAAAAAGTAATAAACTAAGCTCAAACCAAATTTCATGTTTTAACCAGAGCACGCAAAATGAAAAGTAAGCTCAAAACCATCTTACTGTTTTTAACGAGCTCGAAGATCAGTTAAAAGAATGCTCAAAGATTGGTTTCATTTTTACGCAAGCTTGAAACCAATGGGTAAACTATGCTTGAAAAATCCCATTAACATGAGATATAGAGGTTGAAATCTTGCCCCCGGCTTGATTTCTAGCGAAGCTTACCCCTAGCATGGTTGCTAGCGGCTCGACAATTTCACCTTCTACGGATAGTAAGGTGTTCCACTGGTCTGAATGGTTCAAATCCAGAACAAATGAAGGAAAGAGGTTGAAGACTCTCCCTGAACGTCGTAGATACTTGGAATGTGATGTTTCGATAGTAACTCTATGTACCTACAATAAGCTTAAACACGCAAACACATTGAAACTGCCAGAATATAATCTACTGATCCATGTTAGTGACTAAGGAATCTAACAACATACATGTGAAATCAAACAACAACAATATATGTGGGACAGAAATCAACTTGTATTAATATAGAAATATGAAGAAGTTTACAACCAAGCCTTAGTGTTGACATGCATCTCCATGAAACCAAGCATTCTCATCCTCATAAGCTCCAACTCTAGCTCTCTATGCTCTCCAGTGGTATTGGGCCAAGTGATCAATCCAACAGCATAACAATACTTTAAGAGTTCTCCCTCTCAACCATGGATATGAGCTTGTAATTATAAGGCTCAATGGATAAGGATGGTTGAGATATTAGTGGATGAGGTGGCCTCTAAGATCCTAGGATGAGGCATCTCGAGCTCAACTGACCCACAATGATAGGAATAAGGGAGGACACGAGGCTTATCATCTAGAAGCCTCGAGAAACTTCTCTTTTTCCTTTTTTACCCAGGGTACCACGTTTTTCCTTCAATGACATAGCAGTTTTGATAAGAAATGGTTATGGACTAAGGGTCGTAAGCGGTGGCACCGCTTGTGGACAACAAGGGATAGACGGTGCGAACAAGGTATCTCTCTTGGACAAAGGGGCAAGCATGGTGCTGGTAATTTTCATGGAAGTTTGACAATTAGCATGAGTTTCCACTCCAAGAGCTGGGATTCAGGGCAAGTAGGTATGTCAAAAGTCTTATCACATGATGGTGACAGGATTTTGGTATAGCAGGATCCCCCCCAAAGCATGAGTCTTAGAGGGATATGATAAACAAGAGTTTTGAGAGAACAAGTCATCATCATAAGATGGAAATGTTGACTCGATCGGAGCATATTGTCAAGTAGGCATCTATAGTACATTAGTATGTTGACTCATAGACACAAGTAACCAAACTCATGGCTGCAAACCAATATAAGGCAGATCCATGAGAGGAATAAACAAGGATGGCTACTAGAATACAGCGTAGATCCATGTGATAGATGACTCAAACTTGGACATAGCTACCAGACATACAATGTAGATCTATGTCATATAGATGCAAATTTGAGCATAGCCATGACCATACAAATGTGGATCCATGCTAGATATACAAAACTCCATCGCAACCTAGGGAAAAGAAATGAGTGCTTTAAACAAATACCCAAGGTCTTCGTTTCATCTTCCACAAAGTACGATTCTATCCATGTGATTACAATGATCTGAAGTCGAACATGGTAGAAACCACTTGATTACCGGCCAATGATGTGAACCGTTTACAAGTGCGAGGGAGATCACCATTGATGTCGATGATTCCCAATGTACCCTAGTGCAATTTACTGAGTGTGAATAGATGTCCTGATGTTAAACACCCAGTCGATTCTATCGATCAGAGGTCAATAATGTGAAACTATGTCGAGAGCGAGAGAATATGCCATTAAGGCATACAAATCTCAAGGTACTATTATTTATAAGACTACTTCCCCGATGATGAGCTGACGTCGATGGGAAAAGTCTCGTCGAAGGAGGACCATGATGAGTCCAACATCGACAACACGAAACTCAAAACATTGTTCTGGAATGATGTGAATATAGTAACCATATGACTGACTCAAAGATATTGACACAAAGACTGTGTAGACTGTAGAGGTAAAAATTCTTCAAATCCCTTTTGAACATCGAGTGACACGACAAAAAGGCTTGGCAACATGACTGAACGAGACAAACACACAATGCAACAATGGACAATGCATTCTTTTGAAACACTCAAAGGAGTGACATGACTCATGAAAGTGGATTGTCACGGAGATCAGCTGAATACCCAATTGACTGACATGATGTGTAGACAAGTGCCATGTTCAAAGGTAATGACAAACAACTATTATTATTTACAAAATGATTCCCTTTCCATTTCCCCCATCATGGTTGATGAGTGCCTCTTTTCGATTTTACGAGTTCAAAGAGGGTAAAAAACACTCGATATAGCTTGTCGGAAGACAAGTCTAGACTCATATGTTTTACGAACCTGAGAGAGGAGGGGTTCGTTCCCAAAATAGGTCTCTCAATGTTTAATTTAACGAGTCCAATGAAAGAAAACTCTGTATCGTTCATGTTTAGAAAGTCTAAACGATTACAGAAGGAGACTCCAAAGGGGTCCTTTTTCATATGATTTAGTCTCTAAGGCCCGAAAAAGTGTAAAATCATAGCTTAGAGAACTCTTTCAGTCATAGTTGGCTGGAGTGTTCATTTTTCATAAATCGTCTATCCGAACCAAAAAAGAGATAACCTACCGTCGGAGATATGACTCTTCAAATGCTTTAACGTGCGTGAAAAAGACAAGATCGCTCGACAATCTTTTCGTATTTAAGGAGCCCGAAAAGAGTTTAAAGAAGACTCCATTAGACTTTTTCATGTTTGACTCCAGAGCATGAAAAAGTAATAAACTAAGCTCAAACCAAATTTCATGTTTTAACCAGAGCACGAAAAATGAAAAGTAAGCTCAAAACCATCTTACTGTTTTTAACGAACTCGAAGATCAGTTAAAAGAATGCTCAAAGATTGGTTTCATTTTTACACAAGCTTGAAACCAATCGCTAAACTATGCTTGAAAAATCTCATTAACATGAGATATAGAGGTTGGAATCTTGCCCTCAGCATGATTGCTAGTGAAGCTTACCCCTAGCATGGTTGCTAGCGGCTCGACATGCCCCCAAGCTTCATTTCATTTGACGATTCTTCTTCCATACCCAACATAAAAACCTGGTTACTAATGTGAAAATTTTCACCAGGGGGGTAAGAAGAATGAGAATCAGGCAAGCGAAAAGAAGGTTCATGTTCTAACACTAAAGTGAAGACTTGACTCAAGGGAAGGGGATCTGTTTCATTTTTACACAAGCTTGAAACGGAAAGTAACTATGCTTAGAACATGATTTTATTTTTATGCAAGCTTGAAACCAAAAGGTAAACTATGCTTAGAACATGGTTTCATTTTTATGCAAGCTTGAAACCAAAAGGTAAACTATGCTTAGAACATGGTTTCATTTTTATGCAAGCTTGAAACCAAAAGGTAAACTATGCTTAGAACATGGTTTCATTTTTATGCAAGCTTGAAACCAAAAGGTAAACTATGCTTAAGGAAACCTACTTCATTTTTTAATGAACTTGAAATAGAAAATGAACTATGCTCAAGAATGATTTCATTTTTATGCAAGATTGAAACCAAAAGGTAAACTATGCTTAAGGAAACCTACTTCATTTTTTAACGAGCTTGAAATAGAAAATGAACTATGCTCAGGAATGATTTCATTTTTATGCAAGCTTGAAACCAAAAGGTAAACTATGCTTGAGGAGATCTATTTCATTTTTAACGAGCTTGACATAGAATGGGAACTTTGCTCACAGGCATGGTTTCATTTTTATGCAAGCTTGAAACCAAAAGGTAAACTATGCTTGAGGAGTGGTTTTATTTTTTAACGAGCTTGAAACCAAAAGTAAACTGTGCTCTAAAACCTACTCCTATCCAACATGATATCCAGAGGTTGGTAGGTTGCCCCCATTTCATAAAAGCTAGCCGCTTAGCTCCATTATGACTTTCATATACTAGAGCTTGCTCCCCATTTTACCGATGATGGGAAGAAGCTAACTATAAGGGAAAAGAGCCACAAGAACATGCGGCACATTCAGGGTAGTCTAACTACTAGGAGTGATGTGATGGTCAGGTGTAACAAAAGAAAGCTGATCAATGGTCATAATCTTCTCATCATGGGGAAAGTGCATAACTCTAAAGAGTGTGGACACAATAGCCTTCATGGCATAAACATAATCACGTCCAAGGAGTAGATTAAAATCTAAAGGACCTTGGACCACCATAACATCAATACAGACAGTTTTTTCTTCCAAAGTAATAGGAAACTGAGGAAGGATCTCTAAAGGCGTTGTAGGTCTTCGATTAAAAGCCAGTATCTAATCGGTGGCTGGCACAAGCTGAGGAGAACCTAAAGCTTGCCAAGCAGTTGAGGATAGAATACTAACAGAAGCCCCTTTGTCAACAATAGTGCAAAGTATCCTCCTAGCAATAACATTCACAACTATCTGGAAAGGAACACTTGAATGAAGACGAGACTCTGTTAGGTTACTCCAGTCAAAGGAAATAACCTCACTACTTGGAGAGGAATCTGTTGAAACAGACAAAATTTCCTCTTGTCAAGAACACTCAGAATGAAGCATAAAAACTTCAGCAGGTTTGAGTTCATTATCTTCTCTGGAAGATTTGGTCAAAGAGACTACTTTAGTCTTAACACTCTTCGATGAAAGAGCGGGATCGGGTAGAAATGACACCGACTCGACCACTTTAACTTCACTCTCCAAAGGAAGAGTGGGATCAACCACATATAAATCTGAATCGACCACTTGGTCAACCAGTGGGGGATCGAGGGATAACTTATTATCATTTGTTGGAATCACCTATTGATGATCAGTAATATTTTCCAACCAACGCGAAGCTTCATCCATGCTTGGACAAAGAAAAGTATGATGCATAGCCTTGCATAGAAAACAAGGATACAAGACTTTACCCTTATGACCTTTTACCAATGGGTCACTGGTTGAGGGAGTATCATCAACATGATGATCAGAGGTCGATGACACAGACAGTTTGGACCTTTTAGACTACTCTTCTTGTACACGGGAGAGACCGAGACACTCCTTAAGAAGGTGGTCCCCCTTGCAAAGCTTACAAGGGAACTTGGGTTTTCTGAATGTTCTCTTAGAACGAGCACCATCAAGAGCAGATGGTTGTTGCTTTTTCTCTTTCTTATCCTTCTTCTTTTTACCCTTCCCTTTCTTATTCTTCTTATCCACATGAATACTAACCATAGAGCTTTAGTCAAGCAAAGAAGAAGAAAGGGGTGGAATAACAATCGACGAAGAAGGAGCAGGATTAGGTTGAGGTTGATCCTCTCCTAGAGGAGAGTTAACATTTGAGATATTAGGTGTAATAGGAATTAATGGATTAAATAGCCAGACCGGTAATCCTATAGTTAATCTAGGAAGATTTAGAGTGGCAATAAAGGGAGGACCAATACCTTCACTTGGAGGGAATACAAAAGGTACACCTTGGAAAGGGACCTCTTGAGTGGTAGTCCCAGATGAGGATGCCATCTCTAAACTCTTTAATAACCCCCTAAGTACCACACACAAGCAAGTACTACTCAAACTAAAAGCAACAAGCAAACATGTGAAAGGATGGATAAGAGTCAGGAACCTCATAGGACAGGCCATAAGGATAACTCAGATGGTTTGAGGATTCCTAAAAGGGTCTCCCGATATACTCAAGGTACGTGGGAGCTCGAATCGGTAGTAGTGCCGTCTAATGCATAACCGTTCACAAGGGGCCTTCCTATATACAATCGAGTACGTGAAGTACATTTCTATATACCTCAAGGGTACATGAAAGGTCGTTCGATATACCGATGGTACGTGGAAGAACCGTGCAAGTCCTAGGATGTAATGCGGACAAATAACGATAGCTCCTACGCTTAACAATGCCTGAACACGTCTCTAACTTATCACTCAAATTCCTAAAAGTTTTAACCTAGTACTACCATTAATTTTATCTTGTGCGTTTAGGTGGAACCATGGAGTGAAAACTTGAAATTAAAGAAGATGCAAACTGATCTATATGATAATGTAAGTTTTCCTCTTCAATGAAATTCTACCTAAGAGAGGAGAGCATTTACTTTTCTTCCCAAAAAATGTACACCCAAATGCAAATGCAACTCTATCTTTTCAAACGAAAAGTGAAATATCAATGCACCCCAAACAATCTTCAAAGCAAATAAGAAAGATATCTAGAGAACATATAACATAAATCAAAATGTTTCCTATCTTTTCATGTTTGAAAAATACGCATAAAAACTCAATGGAAAAATGATTTCACTAACGTTTCCAAACAAAACTAACTCTAATGCACGCAAAGCTGAAAATAGACGTTTCTTCTCAATGAAAGTAAGATCTAGAATTTCAAACAATCATGCACAAAACAAGAAGAAAATCGATTAACATGCTTGCGAATAAAGCAAAGGAGAGAGAAAACTAAAACTTCTCTTTGAAACAGATAAGAAAATGAAGAACCAATCTTTCCTACTAAGTCACTTAAAAAATCATCATGCAAAAGGAAACAAGAATCACCCCAAGCAAAGAAAGACTCAAAACAACATGGATTACTCATGCATTCCAAGTCCAAAACAAACTGAAACCTACTCATGAAAATGAAATGTATATTTCCAATTCCAATGAATAATATCTACATAAAAGAGCAAGAGGTTTCAAGAAAAGAAAAGAATATAAAATATAATGCAAGAAACACAAACTCTCTTTGAATGCAGAAAGAATACAATAATCAAAGCGACTGTAGAATATACAATTCATGGCCCCTCTCGGCCGTGAGGGAGCAGTTGTTTTCAAAAATACACTTCATTTTCATAAAAAAGTAAGCAAAAAACACACAAAAATCAAAATACAAAGTCTGGAACAGGGCCTACCTGGCACCATGCAGATGGAGCTGCTGACAGGCGGTTTTGAGGCAAAACCGCTCCTTGCTCACTGGATTCAAGCGGTGGCACCACTTCTGGCTAACTTGACTTAGGCGGTGGCACCGCTTCTTGCCAACAGAACAAGTGTGGTTCCTTGTGTAAATCCAAAACACAAAGAGAACGATAGATCAAGTCAGAAAAAGACCAGATCAGGGTAAAAACTGCTAGATTGAGTATAAAAACAGAGCACAAAAGGTCGAAATGATTCAGATCTGAACAGATCTAGAAGTTTCAAACCCAAACGGACTTAGTCAGAAAGCAGATCTGACTGAAGAGAGTTGGAGAAGGAGCCTGGATTCAAACAAGAGTTGAGAACTAAGGAAGATCAGAACAACTGATACATATCTCTATTCCCCAGTGGAGTCGCCATATTTGTTAGCTGGAATATTTCACCTTCTGCGGACAGTAAGGTGTTCCACAGGTCTGAATGGTTCAGATCCAAAACAAATGAAGAACAGAGGTTGAAGACCCTCCTTAGATGCCGTAGATACCTAGAATTTGATGCTTCGATAGTAACCCTGTGTACCTGCAATCAGATTAAACATGAAAACACATCGAAACTATCAAAATATAATCTACTGATCCATGTTAGTGACTAAGGAATCTAACAACATACATGCAAAATCAAAAAACAACAATATATGTGGGACATAAATCAACTTGCATTAATATAAAAATATGAAGAAGTTTACAACCAAGCCTTAGTGTTGACATGCATCTCCATGAAACCAAGCATTCTCATCCCCATAAGCTCCAACTCTAGCTCTCTATGCTCTCCAATGGTATTGGGCCAAGTGATCAATCCAACAGCATACCAATATCTCAAGAGTTCTCCCTCTCAACCATGGATATGAGCTTGCATTTATAAGGCTCAATGGATAGGGATGGTTGAGAGATTAGTGGATGAGGTGGCCTCTAAGATCCTAGGATGAGGGATCTCGAGCTCAACTGACCCACAATGTTAGGGATAAGGGAGGACAGGAGGCTTATCATCTAGAAGCCTTGAGAAACTTCTCTTTTTCCCTTTTTACCCAGGGTACCATGTTTCTCCTTCAATGACAGAGCGGTTCTGGTAAGAAACACTTATGGACTAAGGGCCATAAGCGGTGGCACCACTTGTGGACAACAAGGGATAGGTGGTGCGAACAAGGTACCGCTTCTAGACAAAGGGGCAAGCGCGGTGCTGGTAATTTTCATGGAAGATTGACAATTAACATGAGTTTCCACTCCAAGAGCTGGGATTCAGGGCAAGTAGGTATGTCAAAAGTCTTATCACATGATGGTGACAGGATTTTGGTATAACAATTGACACTTACTGTGCACTTGTTACTCAAAAAAGGGGTACTTTCATCTCTATTGTTCATATTCGCAGCTTACCATTACAAGTGTTGGTAAGTACAATAGTGAGGGTTGTAGGATCATCATCACTTCATCTTCCAACTTGAAACCAAATGAGACTTGCGGTGGAATGTCTACAGGGAGCCTTATTTGACTAGTGCTCGGGAGTAACGCGATAATGAAGAAGCAACTCTCTGACTGCAAGAGAGGCCGACGAAAAAACTTCAATTATTCTAGCATATTGGTGGCATTTTTCTTTGAGAGAGTGCCCGGTCTTAGTCCCGCAGTACCTCTACCAGTTTTCTCTCCCCATCAGCCTAGACCAAGTAGGTGGGGAGAAATATTCCTTCGCCAGGGCAGCGATGGATTGGTTCAGAGTGTATATGATGATGAATTCCACCTATGGTGGGAGCGACCACTACCAGCACTGGAGCAGTTTCCATATGCTGGGTTGGATTTTCGAGGTGACAATGACCTTGTCCTCCCTCCTGAAGGAGTATGGCGAGCGTCAAGTATTTTGGTTTTTCAAGTTTCTAAATTTTTATGAATTTTAGTCATAAAGATATACACATATTTATAAGAGTTTTAATCCTTTAAATGTTTAAAAATGCAGATATTGGACCAGTCTACCCTATTGGGCATCCTCGTATGTATGTGCGACCAGTGGCAGGAGAGGATGATGGTTTGATTAGGGTTCTTGAAGGGAAGCTGTCCAGGCTTACCCAAATATTACATACTTTACGTATTGAGCATATCCCTACCATTATGCAGGAATTAGTGGCTGGTATCCCACCTATCTGGATACGCCTTATGAGAAGGGTAGCCAGAGCAGTGCTTGTTTACATGGAGGCTTTTGAGGCTGCTGCAGCTGAACAAGCTAAAGAAGCCCGAGAGCAGGATGACCAGGATGATCAAGGTGGGTAGGGTGGTCAAGCTTAGACCTAGGAGCATTTTATGGATTACAATCCAAATTTTGTATATCTTTTGTATATTATACATTTATGACTGGATATGAGGATCAAAAACTCGACCTATCTATATGGACATATATTCACACACACACACACACATATATGTTTTGCCGATTTATTTACATGTGTATTTCAATGTGTCTGTTGTAAATTTTTATGAAATATGTGTTAAATGCCAATCCAAGATATAATTCGCATATGCATCAGTTAATGAATTTTTATTTCTTGGAATCTGATTAAATGTAATAAAATCAAAATTTATTTCCAATAACCTAAATTGCATAAACTGACATAGTAGAATAGGGGTTCGCACCTGATAAGCTTGATTGAGCTGGGAAACTACCAGCTGAGAGTCAAGCCTGACTTCTAGCTGGGTAATGCCTCGTGACAAGGAATCCCATAAAATCCCAATGACGTCCCTGTACTCAGCCACATTATTGGTAGCAGGACATAGGCAGGCGCCTCCAGAGGCAACTAGCTGTCCTGAGGGTGAGTAAATAACCCATGCGGCTAAAGCCAGGTTTCAAGTGTGGCAACTAGCGCCATATGCAAAACCTACGAACCACTTAAAAGGCATATGTAACAACCAACAGATAATATAAGAACACAAACCGACGAACTATTGTACATAAAGTTACATACAATAAAAATACCAAAAAGTGTTAAGCCTAAGCATAGTACCTTTTCAGGTAGAGTCAATTTCTAGGCTCAGGCATCTTATTTCCCTCGAAATCAGTTAATTCATACACACCTTTCTTCAAAAATGTTAACACGACATAAGGTCCTAACCACATAGACCTAAATTTCCCTACCCCCAAGGGTTCTTTGTCCTGAACCCAAAGCAAGACAAGCTCCCCTTCAAAAAAAATCATGGGTTTGACCGATTTATCATACTGATTTTTTACCCTATTTTATGAGCCTCGTTTGTTGTCAGCACATCCCTACGTTGCTCATATAGATGTTCTAAGTGTAACAAACATTCTTCCAACTCAGTCGTATCAGGTAGCACATGAATAGCAATCTTTAAAGACAGGATTTCGCATTCAACCGGGGTTACTGCTTCCACCCCATGAACGAGTTGGAAAGGAGAAAACCCTATGGCAGTTTTCACATTAGTCCAATAAGCCCAAAGTGCAGGATACAGCATGATGTGCCAATTTGACTGGGTTGCATTAATAGTGCGCTTGAGAATAGTCTTCAAGGTCTTATTTACTGCCTCGACTTGACCATTCGCTTGTGGGTAGAAAGAAGACGAATGTTCTTGTTTAAACCCTAGCATAGTGGTCAATTCAATCATCACACTGTTTTGGAAGTGACTGCCATGGCCAGTGACAATCTCTTTAGGAATATCGAAATGTGTGATAATTTGGTTGAAAACAAAAAAAGCTACAGTTTCCCCGTCATCTTTATAGGTGGGAATTGCCTCTACCCATTTCGTGAAATAATCTACAGTGACAATGATACATTTGTGTTGCCTAGCTGAAATTGGGTTGCACATCACGTAATCTATCCCCCACTTAGTGAAGGGGCCCACTGAGATAACGGGAAATAACGGAGCAGAATGCAACTGCATCTTTCTGTTGTAAAGCTAACAAGGATGACAGCACTTCACGGCTTCCACACAATCTTTAAAGAGCGTGGTCCATAAATAATCGGCACGTAAGATCTTCTGGGTCGTTGCTAACCCAGATAAATGACCCCCACACGCTCCGCTATGGGCATCATTTAGGGAAATTTTGGCCTCTTCGTGGGTAAGACATTGACGCAAAACAGAGTCTACCCTTCTACGATATAAAGTATCTCCAATAATGAGGTAGTTTTTTGCATGTAAGCATAATTTGCGTTGTTCTTCCCACGAAAAGGTTGCAGGGCACTTCAAAGTCTAGAGATAGACAAATATATATCCATACCAAGGGTCAGAGGTGGAAATCAAAAAGATGTGCTCATCTGGGAATGAGTCTTCTTCAATGGCTACATCTTCCTCCACTGCAAATTCTGTAATGAGCTCTGCAAAAACTAAGTAATTTTTGGATTTGGTGGATTGGAAATCTAAGTCAAAATCATGGAGAATGACTATCCACTTGTTGAATTTTCCACCAACTATCCATTGGGACAAAACATATTGGAAAGGATTAACATCCGCCACTACCATCGTAGTCCTCAGTAAGATGTAGTGATGCAACCTCTGAACAACATACACAACTGCTAATGCCAACTTTTCAACGTGGGAATACCTAAGTTCAGGGCCAACTAAAGCACGACTAAGATAGTAGACAACATGCTCTTGGAGATTCTCATCCTCCTGAACTAGTACTACCCCTATGGTCCAATCAGATGCAGCCAGATACAATATAAAATCATGAGAGTAATCTGGTGAACACAATAATGGTGCCGGCAACAAAGCTTTCTTTAATGCCTCGAGCACAAGTTGTATGATTTCATCCCATACAAATGGGGTGCCCTGCTTCGACAAGAACATGAAACCTTTAGTGATCTTGACATAATTCACGATAAAACGTCTAAGGAAGTTGGACTTACTTTGCAGGATTTGAAGCTGCCTGATGGAACAAGGAGGAGGCAGATTTACTATGGCCTCAACTTTCAAAGGAACCACTTGAATACCTTTGTTAGAAACAATGAACCTGAGCAGTCTACCTAACTCGACACAGAAAACGCACTTGTAGTATCTGCATCGTTTGAAGATTAAACACAAGTGATTTGGGTGATCGATCCTCTTACGATAATGTGCTAGAAGATCATCAAGGTAGGGTTCGACAATAGACTTAATGTCATGAAAGGAAAAAATCATTTCCTACTGAAAGGTAGCCCTTGCATTTTTCAATCCAAAAGGCATTTTCTTGTATGCAAATGTACCCCAAGGACAAATGAAAGTTGTTTTATGTTGGTCTTCCAGTTTAATTTCAATCTGATTATACTCGGAGAAACCATCCATAAATGAAAAGACTTCACTCCCCTCACATGTATCAATGATTTGATATATGAATGGTGTGGGATAGTTATCCTTAGGACATGCTTTGTTTAAATCATGAAAATCAATACAAACAGGTATCATCCCTTGCTTTTTGTCGATAGGAACAGGGTTGGATACCCATTCTGTCAAAGCTATCGGGTAAATGAAACCGGCTTTTAGCAGTTTTTCAACTTTATCCTTAACAGGTGCCACTTTACGCGGATTGACAGGTGTAAGTTTTTGTCGAACTAGTTTGGCATCAGGATAGGTTCGGATTTCATGTTCGACTATCGATGGATCTATGCCTAGAATCTCCTCATATGACCAGGCAAACACGTCGCGAAATTCCTTAAACAAGGCTGTATAGATAGCACTCTCCTCCGGAGAGCAGTTTGCACTGATATGTACATTTTCCACAACATTTGGGTTTGCATAGATGTTAATAGGAATAGTAATGGAAATGTTTGCCATATTCCCCTCAGCAAATATTCCCTCCCTAGATAAGGGATTAATGGGTGTATCAACATCACCAGCCAGTCTCATATGGAACTCTTGATTTTCAATCTTACTTAACTCTGGAAGAAAATATGATTGATGGTGAAGATCTTCACAGATCTTATCTCATCCGCACATAGCTTCCAGAATGGCTTCGTCAGATGGAAAAACCATATCTAAGAAATATTCAGTATGCAAAGAGTTCTCTGCCCAAGCAGGCAGATAGGCTTCTTTCGACACCTCTGAGATTGTGAGAGGGATCAGAACGGGATCAATAGCAGTCTGTATGAAAGCTTGATAAGCTATTTTCGTTGCCGATAAGGGCACTTCAGGTTCATGACGGGAAGGAAGAACCTAAGGGTGTGTTCTATCGACAACCGTTGCAATAGACTTCCCTACACTAGTAGAACCTAAATAATTAACCGGATCTGGAAAATCGAATGTTCCCATCAATGATGCTTACATTATAGCCCCTAAGCTCTCTAAAGCAGGTTTAACTTGATCAACCAATGGCATGGTGGACTCATTAGTTTCCATGTGGCCCTTTTGAGTAAAACTGAGTTGGTCTACAGTAGCCAACTTCCCTTCGTGTGGAAACACTACTACCCAAAGAATGGTCGATGCAGTAGCAGACATGGCATAAGTCAAACTTCTCCCCAGGAGCAAGTTATAATCCAAAGGTGCATCAATCACCTCTACCTAAACAGACACTTCCTTCCCTGCCAGGTTTATTTCAAAAGCTGGTAAGATACCATGTGGATGAAATGACCTTCCGTTGAAAGCAATAAGTAGGGTTTTCGATGGAACTAGCTCTGGAGATCCAAGAGCCTTCCAGCAAGACAAGGACATGACACATGTGGAAGCGTCCTCATCGACAACTGCCCTTCCAATTGTTTTTCTGCCATGGATGACATCTATTGATAAGTCCATATGATATGGTAGGCGAATTTTTACGTCGAACAAATTAAACTTCACCATGAGGCTTAATGAATCCATACTAGCTAAGGCTGCTAAGAGTGCATCTCGCTGAGTGGGACAACTCTGTAACACCTCTAAAGCCGACATCGCACAAGGGTTTTGGGATAAATCTTCAAATATAGAGTAATTAGCTGCATCCCTAGCATTATGATTGTGCAATGTTTTCTTAAAGACACCCTTTGGTATCTTAGGTATAGTTTCGACAAGTTTTCCAATTGTGAGAGGAATATAAGTTTTACCTATAGGCTTACCCTTCTCTGGAGCCTCAGTCTCATAATTCTTGTTCCTAGTCTGGAGTAATGTCTGGGATCAAACTATGTTGATATAATTTGGGTCAGGAGCATTTGGGGTGCCCCCTGGTACATTTGAAGCTGAAGAAGAATTATGTTCTTGGGGAAAAGGATCCTTCAGGACAGCCAGTTGTTGGCTTTTGAGAATCTTCTGAGCTTGGTCCATAAGGGGACATTGATGGGTTAGGTAATCCTCCTGGCACAAATTACATGGAAATTTCACCTTCTTTTTCTCTTTTCCCTCCCATCAACATTGTTTGTGGGTTTTGGCTTGTTTTGGTTTCCCTCACCTATCTTCCCCTTTTTCTTTTTCCCATTGAGATGCTAATTGCCCTTTTGGGAGGATTGTGCAAAAACATTTGCATTCTAGGGTGAGGGGCAGCCTTTGGTTCCTCCTCTATATATTGTTTGACGGACAACTCATGGAGTTGTTTAGCCAAAGACTCCACAGTGGGAGATTTCACTGAACTAACCACACCATTGGCATGGGGTCCAGGCTTAGGTTTTTCGACACTATGGGTTGGTCTCGGTGCATCAAGGATGATTTCATATAGAATCCCAGACTCAGAATATATCAAATCTAACTGCTAGACCCTGAGGATAGCCTTTTATTCATTAGTTACTCCGGGAGTGGACATGTCCTTAGATATATATGGAAATAAGGACTTAAGGAACCATTCTAGTAAAAACGTGGGAGGGATAGTGGCCTTAATGAGCCTCTTCCGCCTTCTCCACTCTTGGATGTCATCCGAAATATGAGTGGCTTTGTCCTGCCGAAAGGTGGACAATAAGTCTGTCCCAACATCATACCGGACACGAAGTTGGAAATGGTTAAGGAACACATTAGCTAAGTCCCAAAAACTACCAAGTGCAGTAGAGGGCAGTTCAATGTACCACTTTGCTATGGCACTAGTAAGAGTTCTTTGGAACAATCTCAATCGAACGGTGTCATCGTTAGTGAGTTGGAGGAGCACCACAAGTGAAAAGTGGTGATATGATCCCCTGGGTCTTCACCAACTTTGCCTTCGAATTTTGGGATATCTGAAGGTTGCTTGGTAGGAACAGGTGGCCAAGAAGCATCATGTCTCACCGGATCATTCATTATCTTGGAAAAATATGGAAAATTCAAAGTTTCCAAGAAAGGAAGCTTGGGCCTAATCGAAGCATGAAAAGTATCAGCTTGGGAAGTAGAAGGACTTGCCCCCAGGTTCCCAAATATGAAGGCAGGGTTGCCCCCTGCTACCGGTTGCGAAGTAGTTGGACTGCTTTGGAAAGGATTCCACCCATAAGACAGTGGATTATGTGGTGCAGTGTATGAGGTTCGATCTGCCCTAGTTGAAACTAGGGTTTGGAAAACAGGAGCAGGTATCCCTCCGCTAAAAAGCGAAAAAGGAGAACTCGTGAAGGGAGCTGAAACCAACGTTTGGAAACCTTGACCATAAGGGTTAGTGTTTCCGAACTGCACTCCTACATATGTAGGTGTGGGACCTACATGTGGAGCGGATGGGGGAATGTGCCCCCCATTCCAAGGGAAACCCTAAACAAATGAAGAGGATCCCACTAGAGAACTTTGAGGAATGTGTGCAAAGGAAATTGAAATAGAAGGTGCACTAAGGATCCCAGTGACCACCCCACAAGAAGTGCCTACTACATTTGTTGAAGACGGTGGTCGAACCACCCAACTAGCTGGAGTTAAAGGAGTAGTAGGTATGTTTTCTCTAGGGGTACCCACCAGGGGAGGTGGTACTCCTTCAGCCTGAGCGGCTGAGGTGGAGGTAGAAGGACTTTCTCCTGCACTAGACATTAGTCTTCCCACAGGAACAACAATCATAGGTGAATTGAAAGGACAAACCTGGATGATCACTGGATCGTTTAGGTTAGTAAGAGGTGAATTAAAGTTTCTCACAAACTCATCAGCCTGCAAGTATTCTATCTCTACTGGGGTTAAATCAACTTGGTTTATCCCAAGTTCTGGTTCACCTGGAACTTCACTAATTCCTACCGGTTCGAAAGAATAGTCTATGTCTAATATCTGTCTTTGAGGGGGTGGTGGAGGTTCCACTGTAACAACTGGAGGAAGGTTTTGCAACCTTCTTGACCTTCTGAGAGGTAGGTCCTCCATGATTGAAAATTTGACTCTTCACACCCTAAGGCCGGCTAAACATAAACAAACCACATAGCAATCACTACAAAATTTCCTAAATTCTCAACAATCACAAGAGATATAAGCTATGCTTTCCAGAATAAAGTCGAGAGATAGTTACTTGCATCCTTGAATATGTTCTTAGGAACAAACAGAGGAATCACCCATCACCTTCCCACACTTTCTACAAGGGTTACCTTCCAAGCCCATCCAAGGTCAACCAAAAATAACCTTTCGGTGTACCTGTGTATGGACCCTAGATGTCCGAGAGACTATAGGATACCTCAACTATATTGACAGTCTGGGGGGACAGTCATAAGCCTGGTTCATACACATGGGCAAGGTAGCAAAGCCCGAAACTCTTTCTAGGATAGAATCCCCAGATGCGCAAAAACCTTGGTCTAAGCTTTGACAAGGAATCGGAGGGTTATCTCCTCAATCCAAGCCTCCACGTGGCCTCGTGCTTAACTCCTGTTTGAGAGGAGCTTCCTAGATACAACAACATAGGAAATGGTTTACTTATCGATTGGTCAACTACGTCTGAATTTAAACACTTATGGAGAGTTTAAACTCCCTATTCCACAAGTCTAGCCTAAGCTAGTTGGTGTATGACCCTATAAAATAAAACTTACTAATAAATTTTAAATTATATCGTTTATTTTAAGGGTTGTTCTTAGTCAGAAGGTAAATGGTGTGAAGGACTATGATGTTATAGACTCAATAAGAAAAGTAAAATGGTGTATAAAGCAACTTCCAAAGCAAAATACAACTACTTAAACCAAAATTCTTTTCTTTTTGTAAATGTAAGCTAATGAAATTAAAACTAAGTGTCGGAAAACTAAGACTTTTTATAGTTTTTTGAAATTTTATTTGAAAATACTGAAAAGAAAACTACTAAGCACAACTATATGCAAAAGCATAAAATGTTTTTCTTTCACTTTTTTCAAATTCTTCAAAAACTACAATGCATCTAAATGCAAATTTTTGAGTAAGTTTGAATGATCACAACATATCAAAAGCAAAATGAAGTATAGAGGACCTACGATAACCAAAATTCAACCAAACGGAAAGGAAACTTCGTAAAAAACCTAACTTGGAAAACTAATGAATAAAATCCACTAGATTTACTAAAGAACAAGTGGCTAACTGACACTACACAAATCAACACAAAGAATAAGGTATCTAAAGCCCCGATCACTAACTCAGATACATACCACTGAAATCATAGGCCAAGCAGGAGGGCCAACTTCAAGTCATTGGATGAAAGAAGATTCAAACAAATCAAACTCAAAGGCTTAACAACAAGCGAAAAGTATGGCATACATGACTTTGGACTTGCAGAATTATGCCAACAACATAAGACCCCTAAGCAGAAAAAAAATCAACCAAGACAGGGACAAGCAAACCCTACCAATTTTTTTTATGCTGCTACAGGATATACGCGCCTGACATATAGAGAAACTCGCGTACCATACGTGACAATCTTATAGAGAAAACCGCATATACAAGTTTCTATACGTGACTGTGTATAACAACAACCCGCGTATACAACAAAAAAATTTCAAAGAAAAATAGCAAAATGTCTCTAGACATACTATACTAAAAATCAAAGGAAAGATAAAGGAACCACACTTAGAATCAGAGCAAATACTGGTCAAGAACCTACAAGATGAACCCACAGCAGGTTGGGATCCCCAGCGGAGTCGCCAGTTTTGTTGTTCAAGATAAAGCACCCTTGTAACCTAGGGTCTGGGGTTATCAACTTACTACTAACTTGCAGACAATCAACTTTTTACAGGGAATGGAAAGAGAATAGGAAGAACATCTTAACTTCCCGATTAGTGACGGTTGATCCAAGCTTGATCTTCTCTCGTTCCACTTCTCTCCAAATCTTCTAGGGATGTACTTCTCCACCTGCAAAGAACAAATCCTTCAAGTAATATCTCATGCATATATATATATATATATATATATATATATATATATATATATATTAAAGGTTAGAGGAAAAGCATATAGATAACATAATCAAACATATTCATTAAACCAATATACATGAAATAAACTCAATACAAGATTAGAAGAATAATTCTCTTTATTAACAAGTGGTGAATAAGATAAGAGTACAACCCAGCTTCTGACACAAGGACTCCTCTGCAACCAAAGGACTCTGAGTTCTGCTGGTCCAAGACTCTAAAGGTATACCACCAACATAACTTTGCTCTCCAAAAATTGATTGATTAGCACCCACCCCAAGGCCTCTATTTATACTTTGGGAAATAGAGTGGTTTCGAAGGTTGGGATGGTTGAGATGGTTGGGATAGGTATGGATTAGGCCCCAACTAATCTCATCTAATCTTGATTTATATTTTTTAATGTCGAATTAAGGTACATGCAGGTATTAATATAGGAAACTCGCATATGATACACGAGTTGTTCAAAGGGAACTCGCGTATGCAAGTTTACACGGGTTGCAATGCAAATACTCACATATGATATGTGAGTTGCAATGCATATAGTCGCGTATGCAACCCAAAACTCATAATAAAAATATACAAGGCCGGTTTGAGGATAATGTATCAAAGGTCATGCCCATCTATAGTGTTTTAGCCACTTCAATCCAAATTTGTCCTTTTGTGTACCAACATGAAGAATGTCGGTACTCGGATGGAGAAGTTCCATTTTAGCTGATAACACAGGGATTCTCATGTTCACAGGTTATTGTATCCCTACTTGGGTTGTTACCTATACCTTGTAAACTTTGTATTTCAGGATTAATGAGTTGACTTATGTGAATTCTATCTTTTCAATTTTGATAGATGTGATCCACTATTCTTGGTCATTACACTTATATACGGTGTAACATTGGTATCAGAGATTTCACTCCTCCCCTCAGAGCTCGGATTCGACTCCTCATTCTACCCTCTCCACTGTTAGTCTCCATCCCACATCCACGCTCTCCACCATTCCACACCACACTCCCCGCGCACTCTGCTGCTACACGCTCATCACTTCACACTCGTTGTTTCTTCTAATCTTCACTCCATCACTTGCTTCCTCACTTTCCCACAGTCTGCTGCACCTTCCCTCCATGAAATCTTCTACACATCCATCTTCATCACTTCACACCTACACTTGCTCCCTGCGTTCCCTCTTATTCCACCTTGGCTCCTCCTCCATCTGCGCAAATTCAGCGCTCACCAGCCCTCACACATCCTTCAAATTCTCCACCATTACTTCATGTCCCCCTAGCCACCCTCCTCATACAATGATCGATCTCATACATTTACTTCACTACAATCTACACCGATCCACCTACAGCTCCCTCCTGCTCAGTTACGTTACCATCCACCACCTCCGCTGCTCTCTCTTCCACCAGCTACCTATGCACTCATCTCCTGCCTCACCCTCTTACTGCTCCACCTTCTCTTCATTTCCCCCATGCCCACATGCTCCTTCTCCCCACGCATCCCTTCTACACTGCTCTCGCCTCATCCACATTGTACTCCTCCCGCACCTTACCTTACCTCACCTCACCTCACTGCGCCCTTCTCCTCCACACACCCTCCCTTGGATCTTAGTTAGTCACTCATCCTCTCTTCAACACCCTCCACGACCTCCCTTCACACTACATCCTCACGCTGAACATCGTTTCCCCCTTCCTCAACACCATACTCTACTCCCACATCTTCGCTTTCCTCCTTACAGCTTCGCCCGACCAATTGGTATCCACTGCCCCCACTGCAGCTCCTCCACACAACACTCCCTCCATGTGTCGTTCAACGCCTAACCCATTCCATCCTCCAATCATTACATCTCCTGTACTAAACCCTAATTCCACACTGAACCAATTTTTTTTTAATAATATTATAATATTACATTATAATATTTCAAAAATTTAAATACTATTAATAATAATTATTATTATTTTAATATTGTTAAAAATAATAATATTAATAAAAAAATTATCATTATTATTATTAAATATAATAATAACCTTCTTACCTAGGAAGTCAAAAGGTCTTTTGTACAACATCCATGACATCTTATAGTCAATAATTCTTGAATCTCCTTGAGAAAATCCTTAAGGACATAGATGAGATAAAATAATCTATTGACGAAACATTGAAAAGAAATGAAGATGTATGTGAAAATCACGCAGAAGAAGCCACTCAAGCTGATGTAAAAGAGGAAGATACAGTAGGCCATTATGTCATCCCCGATGACAGTACTGGCATCGATCAAGATAATATGCAAGAAAAAGATATAACATACCCTAGTAATGAAGAAACTCACAATGAAATAATTGACAAGGAGAAGGATGATCTTGACCAAGATTGTGATAAGGGACAAGCCAATGTTGCTAACAATAAATATGATTAATGCATTGACAATAACAAACACATGAAGGACACATATCATCACAAGGACAACTATAGAGAACATCAGTGAAAACAACTATAATAGCTATCAGACACAAGATGAGACTAGTGTTCTTATGAGCATGATAAGCACAAAGAGCCAATTCAAGGGAAATGACACAAAATATGTTGGGAATGACAACATGAAAATAGTTAATGTCATCATGTATGACGAGTTTGTTTAGTTGATGACACAAATAGTTAAAATAAATCATCACACGAGTGGCAAAAATGTAAACGAAACTTCACCAAGTTCATACTTAATGCAAATACCAAGATAAAAGAGTCAAAATGAAGCAATGGTCATAATCAAAATTGCATGTCTCAAGTCATTAGTTCGACATAGAGCCAGAATAAAAGACGACATGAGAAAACTCAGCTTTGAGGACAAATCTTTCCCAAGGAGAAGGCAAAGTTACAACAATAAAATAGTAAATACATAGGTAACCATTAGTAATAGTAATTAATAATATTAAATATAGTTTATGAAGATAAGTGTCTCTTCAATATTTGATGGCCAAGCCATATTTAAGGCTGCCATATCTAATGTAATTAATTATCCATTCAATTATTATATATTTGTATCGATTATAATTCTAAATATGGAACATCTTCCTCCTTCACCTGGATATGAGCCAGGTCATTACACTCAGATACAGTGTAACATTTTGGGGAGAAAGGATTGTATTAGGTGTGATAATTCTATGGCATGTACATTAACTTCATCTTTATGCACATTAATGAAGTTTCTATGTCTATCCTAAATTGTCTGTATTTGCAAATAGCCATCTTTTTCTTCATGGATTTATAATTTTTGACACTTATATGTCTTGCTGATTTAACATAAGTTAATTCTGAATTTGTTAAGTGATTCAACATTTATATTGAAGAAGAATGGGCAGATTTAGTGTTGTATTGACAACTATCATAAGTGAATTAAGTTATGTTTTATAATGCATGATAATAATTCCCTATAAGGATAAAACTTGTTAGCACACTTCAATATCTTTTCTATTGAATTTCCTAGTGAATTGGAGTTATTAAGAGGTGAAATATTGTCTCTTGTTTTTACTATTGTTTAATGTATATTGTATTGATATGTTGTTTGTTGTTGTTGAAGAAAACCCAAACAATACCACCATTTGAAAGAAGTTTGGTAAAGGCTTAGTAGTCCAAATCCAGGGCTCAGGGCTCATACCTAGTAGAGAAACTGAAAACTCCCATATGGAAGTCACCAATCAAAGCATTCCTAGTGTAACAAGAAACACGAGCAACATTAAGGTAGAGACCAGAACTCCTTCAAAGCGATGCTACAATCCCAAGGCAAAGAGAAGGAAACAACTGCGAGCCAACAACAATATGAAACAAAATTGCAAAACATATCGCATTTCAAATATAACATACATACCGAGTGAATGAATGAAAACTCCTAGTAGAAAACCACCAATGAAAGCATGCAAAGTCTAACCATATTTATGAGCAAGAAAGAACAAAGTAAAACATAGAGAAGAGCAACCAAACCAAATTGATCAAATCCACCATACCCACATTTCAACTCTCTAGTGCTCTTAATCCATCGATTCGTTGTTAGTGCAAGGAGCCTTTAAAAGACCCTACAACATCACATAAGTACCAAGAAGACAGTGTAAAACTCAGAGAGATAGACTCCAAAACGGAATTGAAATTGAATGAGTTTCAACGCTCCAACACTCTTAAGTCTTATTGAACGCTCTAAAAACACTCCTAAGTTTCAATGCTCCAACACTCCTAAGTTGAATCAATGCTTGTCGTTACTACAAGGAGCATTCAAAGCTACAGTATCTCATATTGGCCAAGTGATGAAAATTACCCAATGTTAAGAAGTATCACAACCATTTAATTTGTGGTTGGTGAACGTCGACGAACAACAAGTTAAGTACCAGAAAATTATACGTTATCCATGTGTCAACTATGAGTTCACCCCAAATTATACGATATCCCTGCAATCATAGCATCAATTACTAGTTATCCATTTATCAACCATAAATTATTTGTTATATATATATTTTTTTATCTCACATTCTTCTAGTTACCTGTTGTGAACTGTTAGTTATCCATTCATCAGCTACGAGTTATCCATGCATCATTATCCATTCATCGACCACCAATTATTTTTTATATATTTTTTTATATAATTGTTTATTTTAAATTTTGAACGATTGCCGATAGAAACAATCTCAACAGTACACTTGTCTCATCCTCGTGTAATCTTGGAAAAGTATAGGCCTTAGTCCACCCCAAATTCTCAATTAAAAATTCCTATTGACGTAACCCACATTAAAACTAAACAGAGGATGTGACTACCATGGAGGGTGCTATTTCCATATTTTTTTCCTACATTGATTTTAAATGGCCTGACCCACCTAGTATCATATTTCTATTTTATATTTTTATTCAATCCTTGAGAAGCTTTGGAAAAAATGGTGAGCCAATGCGATATAAACAAATGGATTCATTATACACCAGCATAGATTCATCTTAAATCCTCGTCTATCAAGCACATATATAAACAAATGGATTCATTATACACTAGCATAGATCCATCTTAAATCCTGGTCTATCAAGCACAGCACAAAGAGGGATCCCATTTGTAGAGGTGTAAATTATTTTTTACCTTTGATTTTTTTACAATTTGAGAAAACATTTATACATTGAGAAATTTGATCTCTATGAGGTGGCATTATTTTTTTATTACTTTTTTTTTTGTTTTTTTAATATGTGGACATAAATTTTTTTATTAATTTTTATTTTTGTTAACATTAAGTTACCTTATATGTGTTCTCATTCTTTATTTTACAATATGATATGAACAAATAGATTATTATTATTATTATTATTATTTAAAATTTAAAAATTATATTTCTAATGAATCTAAAAATATTTCATATTTCTATTTTATATTTTTATTCAATCCTTGAGAAGCTTTGGAAAAAATGGTGAGCCAATGCGATATAAACAAATGGATTTATTATACACACGCATAGATCCATCTTAAATCCTGGTCTATCAAGTATAGAGAGGGATCCCATTTGTAGAGGTGTAATTTATTTTTTTACCTTTCATTTTTTACAATTTGAGAAAACATTTACATATTGAGAAATTTGATCCTTATAAGGTGGCATTAATTTTTTATTTTTTGTTTTGTTTTTTAATATGTGGACATGAATTTTTTTATTAATTTTTATTTTTGTTAACATTAAGTTACCTTACCTTGATATGTGTTCTCATTCTCTATTTTACAATATGATATAAACAAATATATTATTATTATTATTATTTTAAATCTTAAAAATTATATTTCAAAATCTAAAATATAGAGTGATAGTTGTTTTCATTATCAATTATACAATTTTATAAGATTATACTTATGTTGAATTTAAAAATACATAGTAATAATTATCTTTATTATGTATTTTACATTTTTATGATTTTATGATATTATATTAAGAATACATATAATTTTATAATTTTATTTTACAATTTTATGATATTATATTCATGATAAGCTTAAAAATATATAGATCAATTTTATAATTTTATTTTATAATTTTAGATATTCTATTTATGATGAACTTTAGAATACATATTCTATTCAGAATGAACCTAAAAATACATATCAATTTTATAATTTTATGATATTCTATTAGTGATGAACCTAAGAATACATATCAATTTTATAATTTTATGATATTCTATTCATAATGAACCTAAGAATACATATCAATTTTATAATTTTATGATATTCTATTCGTGATGAACCTAAGAATACATATCAATTTTATAATTTTATGATATTCTATTCATGATGAACTTAAGAATACATATCAATTTTATAATATTATATTTATGTTGAATCTAAGAATATATATAGTAATAGTTGTGTCTATTATTAATTTTACAATTATATGATATTATATTCATAGTGAATACATAGTGACTAGCACAACCACAAATCTAGTAAGCAAAAAAGTCACAAAACAAATATTATTTAATAAATAATAAATAAATAAAACACTAATATGACATTAACCACCACCACCATCACCATCACCATCACCATCATCATGAAACTTCAGTGAATTATAGATTTACAAATAATTAAATAGTGAACTTTTAACTGAAACTTATTTAAATATAATTAAGATGTATTTAAGCATATGAAATAATATATAAACACCTATGGGTGTAATAAATAGTTTAATTATCAATTTTTACAATTTTATGATAAGTTTTGCTATATTTAAAAAAATAAAAAAATAGAAGTTATTACTCCTAATTTGATAATTAAATTATAATAAGTTTTGTTATCTTAAAAAAATACATAAGTTAAAAAAAAACATGATCTGTTTTAAATGTAATAGTTAAATGTTTGAGGTTTTCAGCCTAGCTTTTTTTAATTTGTTTTTGACATAATACAATAGAATTTTTAGATTAATTGTTAAAAAAGTTTATAATAGTTGTTAAACTTATGTAAATAGTTATCCTTAAAATATTTATGGATGTACAATAAAAAAAAAACATAATTTGAACACTTCAAATTTTAGGTTTTAAAAAAAATATCACTAAGTTTTTATTAAAAAACCCTAAAAAATCTAAAACTTCTAAAACATAAACTACTTTATTTTAAATTGATATATAATAACTTATTTCAAATGGAGTTAGCCAGCCAGGTCCTCCGATTAACTCCATTTCAAATTGATATATAAACCTAATCTATTAACAACTTCATAAGTAAGAAGATCAAATCAATTAATTAAATTTTTATTAAAAAACACTAGAAAAAATTCAAAACTTCTAATAAATAAACTATATTTTAAATTAATATATAATAAACTATTTCAAATTGATATATGAACCTAATCTACCAACAACTTCATAAACAATCGGATCAAATCAATTAATTAAATTAACACACTAAGCTTTTTAATAAAATGAATATTAAATATAATATAATATCCACCGGTTGCATAGATGGGTGCCCTTACACTTTCCACGCCTGCCAATCACGACTCATTTCACATTCAGAAAAAATATAGCTAACACATACACAGTTTGATCACATTGGAGAGTATCTTACCCATCATATATCCATATAATAATGCACTCGCAAATGCCACAGCTGCCACTCACGATCAGCATATATATATATGTGTGTGTGGGGCCATGATTAATATACCGAATTTGAGTTATAATAGAATTCTTTATAACTCCGTCAGTGTCCATCAGCCATGACGTTAGTCACACCCAATATGAGTTATACATTAAAACTCTATATACATTATAAATCTATCCATCTTTCATCCACATGGACCATCTTCTTTTCCCAAATCGGTGGAGCTCAGCCACTTCAATTGTAAAAGGAAAAGAGGAGTTGGAAGGAGAAGACTGATTACCATGGGAGAAGGAAAACAAAACCAATCAAATCAGCATCAGCAGCAGCAGCAGATCCCATTGATGACACCTTACCAGCTGGGTTCCTTCAGCTTGTCTCACAGGTATCATACCATTCATCTATACTCATTTCCTCTGCTAGTAACAGTTTAACAACATACTTTCAAGTTGTTAATACTGGAAATGGGTTTGGCAGGGTAGTTTTGGCACCGTTAACCAGACAGAGATCCTACAACTGCATTCCCCAGCCGCATGCAATCCTGTACTACTCCCAAAGAACCAGTCCTGGAGGTCTTCTCATTGCAGAAGCTACTGGCGTCTCTGATTCTGCCCAGGGGTATGGTAACATGTTATCTCTCAGATACCCAGATCAATATTGATACCCAAAATAAGGCGAGTGTTTGTTATTAGAACCCTAAATTTTGATGACGATGACGAGGTGTGCAATTGACAGGTACCCGGATACGCCTGGAATATGGACGGAGGAGCAGGTGGAGGCCTGGAAACCCATTGTCAACGCCGTCCACGAGAAAGGAGGTGTTTTCTTCTGTCAGATTTGGCACACTGGAAGGGCTTCCCATGTGGGTAAGAATCTATCCATTGCTATCCACAAATTCCTTCCATGTACCCACTTGGCAGATCTGTGTGTATAGGGGTTCTGTTCATTTGCTAACCATAGAAGATTCAAAGGGGTAAAGACAACTCTTAGTGTTTTGTAATATGTTGTTTTGTCCGTAACAAAGAACATGGCAGTCAGTTTCTTTGAATAGAGGTTGCTGAGTGGTTTATGGAATGCAGATTATCAACCCAATGGCGAGTCTCCCGTTTCATCATCAGACAGAAAAATACCGGGGCAGATTCTCCTACCCAACCGCAAGGATTTTGCAGATTACTCCTCTCCTCGGCCTTTAAAAACTGAGGAGATTCCACAGATTGTTAATGATTTTCGTCTTGCTGCCATGAATGCTATTAAAGCAGGTAGATGTTTGTCAGAAATGGTAAATTTGTCGTTTAGCTATGTGCACACATACTACATAGGCCATAGGGGCTGTTGTTTTTATAAGGAAAGATCTCAAGGTTTTTTTTCCTTAATAGATCATAGGGCTTTTCTTATCCAAAGGAGGAACTCTATTTTTTTCCCATATTAATGGCACTGGATATAACAGATTCAATCGATTCAATCGTTATTACATCAATATAGTTAATTCGTCAGGAAAGTGCCACCCTCTCCCATTAATAGTTTTGGTGGCTTTGTGGCAGGTTTTGATGGTGTTGAAATTCATGGTGCTCATGGATATATTCTCGACCAATTTATGAAAGAGGGCGTAAATAACAGGAGCGATCAGTATGGCGGGACACTGGAGAATCGGTGCAGATTTCCTCTGGAGGTTGTTGAAGCAGTGGCAAATGAAATTGGAGCAGAGCGAGTGGGCATACGGCTCTCTCCATTTGGAAGACATGGAAACTCCGTTGACTCCGATCCGGAGGCACTGGGGCTTTACATGGCTAAGGCCTTGAATAAATACAAGATCCTGTATGCCCACTATGTAGAGCCCAGAATTGTAACTTCAGCTCAAACTGTTGCAACAAACAAGAGTCTAATTCCAATGAAGAAGGCATTCAAGGGACACTTCTTGGTTGCAGGCGGTTATGGCAGAGAAGATGGAAATGCAGCAATTGCAAGTGGTAAGGCCGATCTTGTAGTTTACGGTCGGCTTTTCCTGGCAAACCCAGATTTGCCGAGAAGATTCGAGTTAAATGCCCCTCTCAACAAATACGATAGAAATACTTTTTACATTTCTGATCCTGTTGTTGGCTACACGGATTATCCATTCCTGGAGTGAACAATCCACGGACATAGAAGGTTTGTGTTAAATGTGACCCTCAACAAATTAACAGAGATCCTGTTATTGTTGGCTACAAATCCCTTTGGTTGATTCCACTGCACAAAAATGGAACACACAAGCCTTTTAACAAAAATGGAACATTTTTATGGCACTCAAAATTGCTTGGGCCTATGCTAGTGCTACCTTACAAACAAATTGGTTTAGCAAGAAAACAGCTTGAAAATACATGCTAAAATTATAAAGCAAAAGATTAAGAGAGTTGTTTTAAGGGCCTTCTTCTACCAATTACTTTACAACATCTTAGACTTCTTCTTTCCTTGCTTCCTCTTTAGCTATTCCAAGCAGCATCCCCATTTCCTTGTATTCTACCTTATAAGACTTAGTTCTACATGTGTTATATTGTCGGCCTCACATTTCTTATGAAGGAGAGAGTATTTATGAACAACAAAACACATCACACATTCATTTGTGCGGCTCTTCTTTGGAGTGCTTTCTTAGAGATGTTTTAGGGTTCATGAGGAAACCCAAGTGCAGCATATGAGGCGGCTTTAGAGGAGGCCATGGAATGTATGTACTTTATTTTTTGATTATATATATATCTATATGAGATTTTAATCTAAGATTGAAGATAATAGTACAACGTTTTTTTTGATGTTGTATTTGTTTTTATATTTGTTGTATAAGAAGAGTTTTCAGACATGGTTTACATGCATGTGAAGTTTTCGTAAAGGAATAAAAACTTATTGGAAATTGGTATCTTTATCATTGAATTGTCGTGAATTTTGGGGCTACTAGAAGTGAATTGCTGTGATTTTTATGCTATTGTTTTATACATTCATATACAACAATCTTAAAGGCTAAAAATTCTAAGGCTAAGATCCAAGTAACCCTCTCAAAAGAAGGTGAATTTTCAAATTTGCATTAATTGCTAGTGCAAATGAAACTTTTAACATGGTATCAAAGTAGTTGTAGTTGAGATCACTCTTAAGTAAGAGGGAGTTTTATTTTAGCTAGCGATTACATGTGATAGGCACTTGACCTAGTTAAGTTCACTGGCTTGAAACCATAGGTGACTTGAGATACACATCTCCATCCTTGGAAAGGTTATTTTTTCTACTTCATATACTACTGATTTTTGTGCTTGATATTTTTTCAAAATGTGTAAGGTTATTCTTCATGCAAGAGAGTCTAACAGGTTGGATGGATCTTCAAATTTTGTATCATGGAAGCTCAAGCTTTGTATCCTTATGGAGGAGGCTAATCTCTAGGAGTATGTTGAAAATAACTTACGAGAACCTACTGATCCAACATAGTTGACCACTCATTGGATCAAGAAGGAAGCAAAAGTGAAGAGAAGCATTCTTAATTTTGTGAAGTATCGCTCCATCTCACACATTGTTGATAAGATGTTATGTAAGAACATGCTTGATTATTTGGTTAAGTTATTTAAGAATTCTTGTGCCTCTTGATAGGTGTTCTTGCAAAACCATCTTGTACTTGTTTGCATGAGCAAGATCATTACTATGGTGAACTACTTTACCAAGACCAATGAATTGAAGAATTATCTGGTTGGCATTGGAACTATGGTAGAATATCACGTGACAATAACAATCACCTTCAAAGGTCTTGATCCTTCAAGGACATGCTTGTTTAGGGTATTTTTGCTCTAGAGATACTACTAAATTTACCGAATCTTTGGGTTTCTTTTCTATAGGAAGAAATTAGATTGTAGTCACATTCATAACAACATAGGTAAGTAGATTTCATCAATCTCATTGTAATTTCCCTTGTGAATAATTTTCCCAATGTGCTCAAATTCACCATGTTTCAACTCTAGGTATATGGATACAACCGATTCCAAACTCCTCCAATTACTTTCAAACTTGGTGAGGAAGGTCATGAGGGGTAATGGGACACATTAACACATCTATCAGATATATAATCAACTGATATACTCAACCACAGTCTACCATTTGGAAGGGAAGAAGTTTCGGGACAAGACTAGTCAATTTGGGAGGTGGAAATTCCCCCTGGGTCCTGGAACAAATCTCTTCCAAACAATGTAAAACCTATACTAAGGGTTGGTATGAGACTTGGCTCCATTATAAGACATTAATTAAAGTATATTTGCAGCATTATATGTGGTTTTGGGGTTGAACAGGTATCCAAGTGAACTCAGGGAATTTATTAGTAATGTTGAGGCTCAAACCCCCAATGGTAGATGGCTCCAAATAGCTCCAAATGATCTCAAATTGTGCTAGAAGGTGTATGAATGATGCTTATACATAAAAATGGTGTTTATAGGTGTCTTTCAACCATCAAATGACTTATGCAACTCACTTTGGAAATCTAGTCAATGTATGGAGTTTTACGAGCAACTTGTGGTTCAAATCCCCTAGGGGTAGATGATGAAAATGACTTTCCAAATGCACTCAATCCAACTCGAATTTCTAAATGGAAGCAGGGGACATATACAGGAAATCAACATGAACTAATATGCATCACCATTCAACTTTTAATGTCTTTTATAACTCCCTTAAATCAGATGCAAAAAGACTAGTTTCAACCTTGGGGAAAATGATAGGCAATCTTCTCCAAATGCTATGAAACTCAACAAAATGACTCCAAATTATTATGTACTGAACATTAAACTCATGTAATACATCAATAATAGTCCATTCATCCATTAACCATCAGTAGTTTACTTATCCATTCGAATCCATTAACATTACATTGGTTCACAACAAGGTAGTGGGGAAATGACGTTGCTTCTTCATTGTTTAACATTTGTACATGAAATATTTTAGTATTTCAACCAGAGAGTCTTCTGAACTTGAAATACATATCATTCACATCAGAACATAAAATAATTGGGCATTAGGAGTGCCCCCAAAGAGATCAATAGCTCACCAAGTGTGCCTCAATCCATAGAGCAAGAATATGATGAGATAACTTGGAATAGATGAAAGAACAAGCTGATCTTGAAGTGTCCATGAGCTGCCATGTAGCTTGAAACTATAACTTATGACTCCATTAAATCTCTATGAAATACCTTAATGGTATTTCCACACACCAACTTGGATGGGAATTTTTCACCATCGAAATTGGTTAAGGCATGAAACTAGTCATCCACTAGCTCTCTCTCTTCACAAATGAAAATTTCTCAAATGATAAAAAGCTGCATTCATTCTTTGTTCTTGACATTTATAAAGGTTCCAATCTCTCTATGGGTCGAATTCATTCCAAGAGATGCATTCTAACTCTAGTTCGGAAGAGATTCCAAAGAATGCCACTTGTACAACAATTTCTAGTCTCCCACTTCCACTAAATAACATGTGGAAGCATCTTAGCTGCCCTAACTCCCTTGAGTGCCCTCTTGGAGCTATTTTTAGCCTTGACATGTCATATATGCTAGATGTTAGCCTTTAGATCTTATTTGTTTCATAGGTGTCATTGCATCTTCATCATTGTCGTCATAGAGCTAGGGAATCTAGTCCAAGTGTCTCACTAGCTCCAAAATGCCTCTTCCTCTTCCATGGGAGTTACTCTTCCACTCCAATTCGACCTTAATGATTCATGCCAATTATATTGACCTTATAACTCATCCCAATACCCTTGGGATTCCTACGGATTCGAAATGACAAAAGGAGGATGCCATGTGGCATATAAAATCCATCTTGTGTGGGTCCCACATCCTCCATGTGTCTTCATGATCATTTTCCACTTTGATTTTTCCTTGTATTTATAGCTCCTTTATTAAATATTTATTCCATTCTAATGTTCAAACATCATTTATTTATCCCCCTTATTCCAAATCCCAAAGCTTCCACCCCAACCTAGGAAACTAGTAATTTTCCTCGGCAATTATTTGACCTTCGGCATCAATTTGACAAACTCTAATGAATATGGAAAATGTGATTAGGCCATTGTGACCCAATTCAATTTTTGGGACATGAAAAATCCCCCCTTCCCAATATATTTTGTCCTCAAGCAATTTCAAACATGGGTGTTGAAGAACTTGCTTTCTGTATGATTCTTTGAAGTTGCCACTGAGTTGCCCAACTTTGAGTCTTTGAGATTCAATGAAGATTTTAGAGAGGAACCACCATGCTTGCTGTTGCACTACTCTGATTAAAATCACTTTATTAAGTGGGGAATCCATCTCCCATACTTCTTGTTTCCCAAAATATTTGAAATAAATGGGACTAAAAACTATCTCAGGGTCCCATTGCTTGTATTGCACTCCAACAATTAAGAGTGCTCTCCAACCAATACCATTAGGAAAGAGAATTTCGAGATCCCATTTTCTTGTATGCATTATTCCAAACATCATGAGTACATAATATATATCATCAAAGTACATAACAACATAATAAAAATGTACATCAAGGAGGTGCCTCATCAAAAAATTATGAAAGTGCTTATACCTCCAAGTAAGTAGACCACCATTTGCTAAGTGCATACAAGCTTCAAGTGAACAATCAAATCTGCTCCAATGACATAGGTGAGGATCCCATATCCTATAACATTGCTCCAAAAGTATGTTATATGCCTCAAAATATTCAGCCATGTATTCTTTCATCCAAGAAGTGAATGAAGAATCTCCACTCAAATCTGAACCAAATAATGAGAAAAAAACAATGAAACTTCAAATGACTCAAAGAAGTCTCACCCATACATCCATGAATGAGAGAATCATAAAGATATAACAAAGTATGTGGCTGGAAACAAAATTTTTCTCCAATCATAAATCTATTCACCCCAGTGTTGGATGAAGTTCCTCCAACATCCAATGAACCAAGTGTTGAGCAAGAAAAACCATGAGTTTTCAAGTGACTTAAATGTATATCATAGGTGCATCCATGTAGATATGCATAATCATAAAGTAACAAAGGATGCTGCTGCAAATGTGAATAAGAATGTGCACCAACCATGCCATCATAAAAAGTAAATCTAGGAGTTCCATACTCCTCATGTGCCACCATAAAAAAGAACCATTTCACCCATACTTCATTGAGACTAATGCTGCAAAACATGGAATTGTAGGATGTAGGAGAATGAACTAACTCACCCAAATGATCAAAAAGTGCAGAAGTTTCATCATGGGAAGGATCCATATGGGTAGTATCATGTAGCTCCTTCAAAAGTGTGCAACCTTTGTCATAGATTGGTTCCAATGTAGAGGAATCATGCTCTTCTTGAAAAATTGCATAACCTTCATCCAGAGACAATTCAAGTTCCTCTTCCACCACATCAAGTGTTTGGATCTCTTCAAGTTCATCTTTAAACACATCAAGCACATTCAAATCTCCACATTTCTCATGATCCACCATGTCATGAGAATCCTCCAAACAATCTACCATTTGACAGTCTGAAACATAGGAGGAAACATAAGTATCTTGCAACTTTTCAAGAAGTTGCTCATTTTGAATTGTGAGCTTATGATTATACTCATTAATATTCAATTATGCATCATGTAACAATTCATTAAGCTCAAACAAATGGTTTCTATAAAAAAACAAAGACATGATTACCTTTGATGTGGCACATGCTCTTTGAATCTTCTCCATGTCTTCAAGGAAGGATGTTTCCTCCAATGAAGTATCTCTCCAACAAGAATTTGACACTAATGCTTGAGTGTCATGGAGTATGCTAAGGGAATATTGGATATCCCTTTCACTCTTCTTCAAAGACCCTTCAATGAAGGATGGTTCATGAGACTGAACCTCCTCTTCTTCCTTCTGCTTGATTTGATCAACTTCTTGAAGCTCAAGTGTTGATGGGGAAGTTGATCTTGGTTCTTCATTATCTGTCACAAGGTATTCATATTCATGATTTTTATAAATTCGGCTTGCATAAACATTTTGGAATTCGATATCTATGTCACCAACATAGATTTTTGAGCACCCATCAGTAGGTACTCTTTCATAGTTCACTGATCCATCAATAGATTCTCTTTGATTTTCACAACCTCCATCAGTAAGGATTGTGTGCTTGTATTCGCTTTCCTCTTTATGTTACTTTCTGCAATCACCTTGATATAATTCAAGCTCCCCTTCATGATTCTCTGCTTCTTTCTATAATGGTGCATCTATGCTCTTTTCCTCCTTTTTAGACTGGAATTTCTTCCACACATTCCACATGATGTATATATAAGTGTTTATAAGTTCCTCATTTATAGGGTAGAATAAATCTTTGCTCTTTTCACAAGTAGGATTATTTTTATTTAATGAGTTCACATTTTCCTTCTTGTGCCTAAATACATACTGGAAAATATATTCTTGGAAAGAATACCTTTCATTAATATCCTCTCTCAAAGTTTGATACTCCTGGAAGCATGCTTCAATATCTATGGTTGTAATTTCTTCTTTCGTCGATCGGGGAGGAAGGAAAGTAGGAATAATGGGTCTATTGTGATGCCAAGACATGTCTACAACTTTTTATTCAATTTATGGTATTAATGCACAGGTGCCAAGACCTTTCTCTAATACCACTATAATGTCCCTTGTGAATAATTTTCCCAATGTGCTCAAATTCACCATGTTTCAACTCTAGGTATATGGATACAACTAATTCCAACCTCCTCCAATTAATTTCAAACTTAGTGAGGAAGGTCATGAGAGGTGATGGGACAAATTAACACATCTATAAGACATATAATAAACTGATATACCCAACCATGGTCTGCAATTTGCAAGGGAAAAGTTTCGGGACAAGACTCGTTAATTTGGGAGGTGGAAATTCCCTCTGGGTCCTGGAACAAATCTCTTCCAAACACTGTACAACCTCCACTAAGGGTTGGTATGAGAGTTGGATATGATATAATATATTAATTAAAGTATATTTTCAGCATTATATGTGGTTTTGGGGTCGAATAGGTATCCAAGGGAACTAGGGGAATTTATCAGTAATTTTGAGGCTCAAACCCCCAATGGTAGATGGCTCCAAATAGATCCAAATGCTCTCAAATTGTACTAGAAGGTGTATGAATGATGTTAATACATAAAAATTGTGTTTATAGGTTTATTTCAACCATCAAATGACTTCTTCAACTCACTTTGGAAATCTGGTCAATGTATGGAGTTTTACGAGCAACTTGTGGTTCAAATCCCCTAGGGGTAGATGATGAAAATGCCTCCAAATGCACTCAATACAACTAAAATTTATGAATGGAATATGGGGACATATAAATTACATTAACATTAACTCATATGCATCACCATTAAACTTTTAATGTCTGCTATAACTCCCTTAAATCAAATGCAAAAAGACTAGTTTCAACCTTGGGGAAAATGATAGGCAATCTTCTCCAAATGCTATGAAACTCAAAAAAATGACTCCAAATGATTATGGACTGAACATTAAACCCATATAATATATCAATAACATTCCATTCATACATAAACCATCAGTAGTTTACTTATCCATTTGAATCCATCAACATTACATTAGTTCACAACAAGATAGTGGAGAAATAACGTTGTTTCTTCATTGTTTAACATTTTTACATGAAATATTTAGTATTTTGACCTAAGAGTATTCTGAAATTGAAATAAATATCATTTACATCAGAACATAAAATAATGGGGCATTATAAGCTCCCCCAAAGAGATCAATAGATCACCAAGTTGGCCTCAATCCACAGTGCAAGAATATGATGAGAAAACTTGGAATATATGAAAGAACAAGCTGATATTGAAGTGTCCATGAGCTGACCTATAACTTATGAATCCACTAAAGCTCCATTAAAGATCTGAACAACCTTTCCACACACCAACTTGGATGGGATTCTTTCACCCTTGAAATTGGTTAAGGCAAGAAACTAGTCATCCACTAGCTCTCTCTCTTCACAAATGATCAAAAGCTGCCTTCATTATTTGTTCTTGAAATTTATGAAGTTTCCAAGCTCTCTATGGGTCGAATTCCTTCCAAGATATGCATTCCAACTCTAGCTGGGAAGATATTCCAAAGAATGCCACTTGTACAACAATTCCTAGTCTCCAACTTCCACCAAATCACATGTGGAAGCATATTAGCTTCCCTAACTCCATTTAGCACCCTCTTGGAGCTATGTTTAGCCCTGACATGTCATATATGCCAGATTTTATCCTTCAGATCTTATTTGTGTCATAGGTGTCATAGCATCTTCATCATTGTTGTCATAGAGCTAGGGCATCTAGTCCAAGTGTCTCACTAGCTCCAAAATGCCTCTTCCTCTTCCATGGGAGTTACTCTTCCACTGCAATTTGATCTTAATTGATTCATGCCAAGTATATTTAAATTTTAACTCATCCCAAGACCCTTGGGCTTCTTATGGATTTGAAATGCCAAGAGGAGGATGCCATGTGGCATAGAAAATCTAGCTTGTGTTGTTCCCACATCCTCCATGTGTCTTCATGATCAATTGCCACTTTGTTTTTACCTTGTATTTATTTATTTATCCCCTTTATTAAATATTTATGCCATTCTAGTGTTCAAACATCCTTTATTACCCCCCTTATTTAAAATCGCAAATCTTCCACCCCCAACCTAGGAAACTAGTAATTTTCCTCCTTGGCAATTATTTAACCCTTAGCATCAATTTGACAAACTCTTATGAATATGGAAAATGTGATTAGGCAATTGTGACCCAATGAAAAATTTGGGACATGACACTCATCATAAATATGAATAAGGGTGGCAAGAAAGGCTTCAAGAATAAATATGAGACATACTAGGAAGAAAGGACCTTAGTACTGTCATTCTCTTTGAATGTCATGGAATGGGACATTATGCACTATAGTGTATGTTGAAGAAGGGAAAGTGTATGAAGCAGGTTGCATCGAGAAATATAACAAGAGTAGAGGAGATGACCTCTCATTTTGAGATTCCCTTTTCTATGGCTTGTTTTTTATCTAGTAACACTATGCTTGGTGTTTGTTGGTATGTGGATAATGGAGCTTCGAGACATATGGAATTTGATAGTTCACTATTCAAGGAGGTTTAGGAGTGAGAGGGAGATATGAACATGGATTTTAGTGATGATTCAATGTACCTTGTGAGAGGAGATGTCTTCGTTTCATTCCATATTCCCTCAGGCGATGGTGTTGAGTTGAGTGACATTTTACTTGTTCCATGTTTGAGGAAAAAAACCCTTTTTCGTTTCTTGTATGACATATATACATTATCAAGTTGCTTTTGAGGGACAAGAGTACACCATTAATAATGAATATAATCTAGCAAGTTCAAGGACTTTGGATAAACAAATGAGAGAGGGTGGTTTTATAGGTTATTTTCTGATCTAATAGCACTCACACATTCCCATAAGAGGTTGGTAGGGCCTTTTATTTCTTAGACGGAACATGCATAACAAGGTTTCGATCCTTGCACTGTGATTGTGAGATATTTCAGTGTGAAGGATTCTCCTCCCATTATTATGGATAAAGTGGATATTGGTGATCTACTATATCAGGAGCATGTAGGGGTTCCTCTCCCTTTTTATGATCACCTTAAGAAACCAGTGGCTTAATCTTCCTTAGTTCTTCTTGTAGTTCAAGTTCCACAAGTATTTTTTACGATGTCTGACTAGGGACATTATATTACAACTCCTTGACTCTTCAAATGAGTATGAATTCCTATCTATATGAGGTGGTGAGGAATAATGTCTAGGAATCCTAGAAGCACTCTTGGAATGTATGGATCTTTCATGGGAACTCTTATTTGAATATTCTCTTCCTTCTTTCTTATGAAATGAGGTTGATCCCATATTCATTTACCTTTCTAAAAAATTCAAACTCTACATCAACTAAGTATTCGGAAGAGACCATGTTTCCCCTCTTAATATCATATTAAGATGATTAACCCATGAATAATCGAAGTGAACCCCATAACCATGGTTAAGAGACTTTGGATTAAAGAGGCTTGAGAATAATAGAGGCATGATCTAATGTTAACTAGGGTAATCACCCCTTAGCCCAATCTCAATCCCTCCACTTGTGGAATCATAGCCCCCCATATCTTCTTCGTCCTTATTCATGTTGATGTATTTGTAACTTCGAAATGTATTCATTTGTATATCTTATGTATTGTACCCCGATGTTCCTATCGGGAAGTATATGTAATGTAAACAAGTCATGTAACGTCATTGAATTTAACCCTCCATTGTAAGTCAGAGAAATAGTCCCCACAATTTAGTTAAGGCTAACCCTCCTTGTTGATCGAAGGGAAAAGTCCCCACAGTTGTGGGGCACTAGGGTTATTAGACTGTCCTAGAGAAGTTGACCCTGGTAAGTAATTGTTAAGTGAGGCCGACTTGTTGGAGTGGAAATTAAGTGAACGGAAGAATATAAATAGAGAGTGAGCCTCTCTATTTATTATACACACTCACTCACTAGGGTGCATGAGTGAGAGAGGAGAAGCTCTCTCAAGTGAGAGAGAGAGAACAGTTGTTGGAGATCATCTTTTCTCTCTTTGGGTTTTATTGCTGCCATTGGTGCTCATTCTATCTCTGAGGAAGTTGTGGGGTTTTCTCCTTTATAGTTTCCCTGAGGAAAATCTTTGTGTCTCTTGTCTCTTGTGATTTTTGCTGTGCATGTTATTCTCTCAAATTAGATCCTAGATCATATTGCTTAAATGATAAAAGTCTAACATGGTATCAGAGCTAACCTGAGAAGAAGACAATGTGCAGCTACAGAAGCTATGGATTCTTCCTTTTTGGGTCTCTCTCCACAATCCATCAGTAAAAGGAGGCTAGGCTGAACCTCCATTGAAGGGCGCATCTTTCTGTCGAAGTAGAATTTGATTTCGGGCATTTTCAGTTTATGCTACGGGAAATTAGGGATTTTCACTGAAGAGGAATTTTTGAGTGAGCCCAGGATATGATTTCTCTCCTCCTCAAAATCGAATTTTAGAGACCTGGTTCAAGATTTTTGGTTGGGTAAAACTCTGGGAAAGTCAAACCCTAATTTGGCCCCGGGCCGAAAAAACCCTAAAATACTAAAACTAGTAGTTTTGGTAGATTCGCTATATCTCAGGATTGGAGAAGGATCAGGAGCCGAAAATTTCATAGTCCAAATATAAATTCCTGATGTAAACTATGTAAAATTTTAATCCTCGGATTCACTATATTCTGGGAGATATGATTCCTGCAATTTAGGGTTCCAGCCTCTTCCAGGATTCATCCCTAAACAGGACACCTACGGAGAATTGCTATATCTAGGGCTACAAAGGTCCAAATGGAATTTTGCAAGATGTTCTATATAGAAAATGAACTTTAATTTCTGTGGTAAAAGTTTCAGATCCTGATGTTGAAACAGTGACATGTGGAAGTCCGTACAAATTTGATATGTTGAACAGTCCTGAAATAGGTCACCTTGGGAAAAATCCCATAAGTACCAATTGGTAAAACCAATTCTGATGAAACCTATGGTGTTGGAATAAGGATAGACGAGGTTACCTCAGTACAAAATTTTAGACACAGGGGAACAGTAATTTTGGAGATACCATAGAAATAGTATCAGGAATTTCTGTAAAAGAAATTGGTAAACTAGGGCTTCCTATTTCGGGAGCTTCCCTCCACTATTTTTAGAAAATGAGTACATTGGATAGCTCACCTTGAAGAGGTCTATATTTCTATCCAATAAAATCTAAAAGATTCCAAGTTTTGAAAATTAGGATTTCTTTAACAAACCCTAGATCAGCCCGCTCCGGAACCAGGATGGACACCTCAAATCGGTAAGATCTAATATTTTGTTATTTACATTTGAGTTTCTCATTTATAAATGACTAATCACACCAGATTGATGACAAGCTTGGTAAAGCTGAAAACTTCCAAGCATGGAAGTATTGGATCTCACTGGTTCTTCAAGAAAATGAATTGGACACCTACATAAGTGGAGAGGTTCTAGTTTTAGAGGGAGATAGGCTAAAAGACTTACACAAGAAGAACTTGGTTAAGGAAAAGAAGATCATTGCTGATTCAATCACATATCACCTTATACCACAAGTGTCTTCCCTAAAGACACCAAAAGAGATGTTTGATTCCTTAACCAAGCTATTTGAAGGGAATACTCAAAAGATGACTTTGAGAAAATAGTTGAAGAATGTGAAGATCCAGAATGTAGAGACCATGCAATCATACTTTACAAGGGTCTCTCAAATCAAAGAACAACTTGAAGCAGTATAAGAAGAAGTGGAGAATGCAGAAGTTGTAATAACCACCTTGAATGACCTCCCAGGATCATGGGATTCATTCATTCGAGGAATGTGTGCTAGAAGGATGTGATAACTTTCAGCAGACTCTGAGAAGAGTACACACAAGATGAAGCTCGATTCACAATAAGATAAGAGAAGATGGGAGCAACTGAAGATCAATCTCTCACCATCCAAAGAAGATCCCTCAAGCGATGAGGAATACGAAGGACTTAAATCTTGAAGAACCTCTTATCCATATTATCATTTGGATAAGAAATGATGAATGAAGAAGATGATGAAGTTGAAGGCTCAAGAAGGAGTCTACCCATGAAACAAATAAAGATAAGTATTCAATTGTCATTTCATGATATTATTTTGTTTATATTCAGTTGACGTGTTATGCATGATAGAATGTTTGCATTAGTGACAGTATACTACTAATATGCATTTGATGGGTAAGTAGCCCATGGTGCTATACAACTCTCCATTTCTACTTATCTAGAATGAAAAATCTTTGCTGACATATTGGATTAGTGCACAATCTCAATGTTGTCATGGTAGAGATGGAAGGCATCTAGAAAGTTTCCGTAAGATATGGATGAATGTTGTATTGGATAAAATACTTACATGATTATATCTTAATGCAAAATATTTTTTTATTATGAACATACTTTATGAAATGTTTCTAACCATACAACTAATGCATTTGACTTGTAGGAAATATCGCGTACAATCACTTACAAGAAAAGAAGGATGAGACTTGTTTCGAAGAACAAGTGACGACAGTTCAAGAAAGAATCTAAGATGAAGAATAATGTGACAATACTTTCAAAGAAGAGATCTCAAACACAGTCCAGTTATGTAACACTGTTGAGCGACATCATTGATGAAGAACCTTCCATCTATGAAGAAGAAGCCAAGAAGAAAGGCAAGGAGAGTACCAATTCAAGAAGAATGATGTCTAGAATGCAACGTCGAGACCTGAAGGGAAGTCCGTAGTATCTTCCATATGGATCTACAAGATATAGCATGCAGTAGATGGAAACATCGTGGGATACAAGGAAATATTCGTAGCATGAGGCTTCTCATGGAAAGAAGGCATAGACTACAAAGAGACGTTTGCAGCCACTAGAAGTTAAGACACATGACAGGAAAAATCATGTTTGCAAATGAAAGAAGGCCTTGTACGAGCTTAAAAGACACCCATAGGATAACACATACATGAGGATATTGACATTAGAGGAAATTTCAACTCAAAATGGGCCTCCTAAAGAAAATTAATAAAATAATAAAGTAATATTTATTAATTTTGGAGGAAGAAAAGAAAAAAACTACTTTTTTGTTTGTATTTTTGACATATCTCCCTGTGTTTTTACTCAAATTTAGATCAGGAGGTCTTGTTGGATGCAGAATTAAATTTTGCATCCAACAAGTACCCACTCGGCATACTTTTGACGGACCCCGCTACCCCAAAAATAAGAAATACATGAAAACACATGATGATGACATCATCATCATGTTTTTTCAGGTATTTCTTATTTTTGGGGTAGCCGAGTCCGTCAAAAGTGTTCCGAGTGGGTACTTGATGGATGCAAAATTTAATTCCACATCCAAGGAGCTCTCCCGATTGAAATTTGAGTAAAAACACAGGGAGATATGTCGAAAATATGAACAAAAAAAGTAGTTTTTTTTATGATACCTATTCCAAAATTTATATTAAAAAATTGTTTAATACCTATACGGTTTTTCAAATTTAAAGAAATTTCATTGGCTAACACATGATGACATGGAATTTGAATTAGAGTTAAAAGGCCCATTTTGAGTTGAAATTTCCTCTAATGAGATCACCTAGAGTGATGAAGATCTTAACGTTTGCTACAAGGTTGAAGATGAACGCCTATAGAGGATGACAAGCTCACAGATGGGTGTGAGAACAACTTTTGAAAAGGTTCAAGATAGAGGATCTTGGTATCCAGTGAATACATAGAATATTAGTAGCAGAGGAAGCTACTTGTCACTCTAGTACAGAATGTTTCAATGCATAGAGTACGAAAGACAGAGGGAGAATGATGCTCTTCTTCAGAGGGAGTGATTGCAGAAGATCCCGAGGTTCGACATGGTATGACCAGATGGATAGCTTACTGATGACTCTAGGATTTACTGAGAGTAAATCGGATTCCAACCTTTTCTTCAAGGTGGAAGGTGGAAGACGAGTGATGCTCTTGTTATAAGTTGATGACTTGTTCCTGATAGAAAAGAGGAACTCATTACAGTTGCAAGGAGGAGACTTGCTGTTGAGTTCGAGATGAAGGACTTGGATATGATGCACTACTTTCTAGGCATGGAGGTGTGGCAGAATGCAAATGGAATCTCCATGGGATAATGGAAGTATGCAGTAGAGATCCTGAAGAGATTCAGGATGAAGGACTACAAGGCCATGAACACACCTATGGCATCGAACCTGAAGCTATTGAGTGTTGCTTCATTAGAGACGGTTGATTCCATGATGTATCATCAGATGATTTGTTCCTTGATGTACCTGACGAATACGAGACCATATATTTGCTTTGCTGTGAACACATCGAGACATGTTCACTTGATGGTTGCAAAGCATGCAGTGAGGTACCTGAAGGGTACAGTTGAGTATGGGCTCAAGTATGATACGAATCAGAAGATTAACTTGGAGGGTTATGCGGATTCATATTGGGCAGGCAGTGCCATTGATAAGAAGAGCACTTCGAGGTGCTACTTCAGTATGAGATCAGGTGTGATCTCTTGGTTTGGCAGGATGGAGTCATGCATGGCGCTGAGTACAGATGCGACAAAATATGTTGCCACTTGCTATTTGGGAGGTAGTATGTTTCTTTTGAAAACTACTATTTGATTTAATTGATCTGACTTGCATTTTTGTATGATGCATAGAGGAGCAGTGAAGGTCCAGTTTGTGATCCAGATCGAGATCTCTCAAAAGAGGGAGTTCTAGCATAGCTGGAGAGACAGGTTTTCTAAGCATAAATCCTGGTGAAGCTCATAGGTTGCTCAGACGTAAAAGGTCCTGTAGGTTGTCCTCGGATGTAATAGGTCCTGGTGAAGCTCGCAGGTTATCCTTGTATGTAATCAACCCTAATGTGATTCTATGCTAGAAATGGCCAAAGTGAAGTTTGAGTACTTCAGGGCAAAGCTTGTTGTTCTCAGATCAAGGTTCCTCCAAAGGAAATTGATGTGTCCATTGGCCTTTCTGGCATGGTGGAAGGATAAGCTTCACATGATTAGATGTAAGTGCATAGATGCTCTGATGTGAATGTGGGTTGTGTTACCACATGTTCAATGCAAAGATATTCTGATGTGATTGTGGGATGTGTTCCCCCATGATAAGTGCAGATCCATTCTGATTTGATTGAGGGATGTGTTCCCACATGATCAGATATAAGTGCAAAGCCATTCTGATGTGATTGAGGGATGTGTTCCCACATGATCAGATGTAAGTGCATCGCCTTTCTGACAAGATGAGATCAGATGTAAGTGCAAATTTGACAAGATGAGGTCGGATGTAAGTGCAATGAATTTCTGACAAGATGAGGTCGGATGTAAGTGCAGTGCCTTTCTGACAAGATGAGGTCAGATATAAGTACAGAGCCCTTTTGACAATATGAGGTCGGATGTAAGTGAAACACCTTTATGACAAGATGAGGTCGGATGTAAGTGCATAGACTTTCTGACAAGATGAGGTCGAATGTGAGTGTTGGGCCTTTCTGACATGGGTTTTGGATGTGTTCCTCCCATGGTCATATGTGAGTGCTGGGCGTGCCTTTCTAACATGGTTCTTGGATGTGTTCCTCCCATGGTCAGATGTAAGTGCTGGGCGGGCCTTTCTAACATGGTTCATTCCATGGTCAGATATAAGTGTTGAAGACGATGAAGACCTACATGAAGGCTAGGCCTACAACCAACATGAAAAAGGGCTGGCTCTGTAGAACTTCCTATGACGAGTAGAATTGAGATAGCACCAGTGATGATGACCCAGTGATGCTCCAGATCAAGTGATGATCTAGACTTGATGATGATCCAGTGATGCTCTATATCAAGTTATGATCTAGACTTGATGATGATCTAGTAATGCAGATGACTTGAAGATGAACATGACTTGATGATGATCCATATGATACAAAGAAGATTACTTGTGCTGATAAATTGTGTCGATAGAATACCTTCCTAGTTAAGAGGGAGTGTTGATGTATTTGTAACTTATGAATGTATTCATTTTTATATCTTATGTATTATACCTTGATGTTACTATCGGGAAGTATCTGTAATGTAAACAAGTCATGTAAAGTCATTGAGGTTAACCCTCCATTGTAAGTCGGGGAAATATTCCTCACAATTGAGTTAAGGTTAACCCTCCTTGTTGATCAGAGGGAAAAGTCCCCACAGTTGTGGGGCACTAGGGTTATTAGACTCTCCTAGAGAAGTTGACCCTGGTAAGTAATTGTTAAGTGAGGCCGACTTGTTAGAGTGGACATTTAGTGAACGAAAGAATATAAATAGAGAGTGAGCTTATACACACTCACTCACTGGGGCGCATGAGTGAGAGAGGAGAAGCTCTCTCAAGTGAGAGAGAGAGAGAGAACAGTTGTTGGAGATAATCTTTTCTGTCTTTGGGTTTTACTGCTGCCATTGGTGCTCATTCTATCTCTGAGGAAGTTGCAAGGTTTTCTCCTTTATGGTTTCCTCGAGGAAAATCTGTGTGTCTCTTGTCTCTTGTTATTTTTGTTGTGCATGTTATCCTCTCAAATAAGATCCTAGATCAAATTGCTTAAATGATAAAAATATAACACTTCACTTATAGTTGTTAGGGATTTTGATATTAAATATATTCTACATCATTTACAATAGTCATGGTCTCTTAGACCATATATTCCTGACATCTATCCTTTCCATTATTACTTACATTATTGCATCATGGGGTAAAAAACAGAGTGTTACAAAGGTAAAAGATACTTGTTCTTCACTCATAATCCAAAGATTCCCTTTATGCAACGTTGTGTGGTTGTTTGAGACCTTATACATATGTGCTTCTTAAGCATATTTTAGGGCCTAAGGTATTTGTTTTTTATACTTGGACTAGAGCTAAGGCCCCATGACTTATCTTTGACACATAAAACCTCATAATTGTTTGCATATTACATGCATATGCAGATATTCCCTCTACAATGCATGCATGGTTGTTTGGGATCTTTACATGGGCCATGGGACTTAGAAGTGCTCATAATTAAGGAAATATGAAATTGGTGTTCCTCCTTGTACAATAGAAAAGGCCCTAAGACTCATTTTCTGTGTGCAAAACATTATAATGGAAATGATATTACATTTATGTTTCAAAGAATATTTCTGTGTACAAGATTTTTTTGGTGATTTGAGGCCAAGTGCACTACCCATGGACACTAAAAGTGTCTTCTAGGGTATAAAATATACACTAATATCATTTGACCAAGGTTAGGTCCCTCATACCCATATGGTATAAACACAACTTGTAATAGTATCCCTATTACACTCATGAAAAAAATATCTATAAACAATATTTGTGTGATGGTTTATGGCATTTAGAATGGCCCATGGGCCCTAAAATCATCTTTTAATACCTAAGATATGTTTTAAACCTCAAAACATGCCATAACCCCAATACCCATCCATTGTACACAAAACCAAAATCAAAACCTTGTAGGAATATTCATGTTACACATGGGGTAAAAGTATTCACTATATATGGCCTCAATGCTGATTTGGGACCCTATGTATATCTCATCAATCCTAAAATATTTTAGGACCTAATAGGCTGGTTCTTAATTTTATAACTTATTTAGTTTAGGGCCTTGTACATGGCATATGAGCTTAAGAGTTTACATGTTGTTAGATTGTTTCTCATGTTAAAGATAATACAGTTGTGAGAGCCATTCTCTGGAGGATGGCATCCTAGACAATTAACTAGGGTTCCTGGTTAGTTAACTAGGAAGTATAAGTCCCTAGCAGGTATCTAGGGACCCTAGAAATCATGTAGGGATATTGGTATGGGACAAGGAAATGTGAACCATGGGAAAAACCCATAGCTGATCACTAGGGCCTCCTTGTCAGTTACACCAAAGAGATTCTTGGTCTAGGACCGAGTAGTGCATAACCCTAGTAAACATATAGGGTATTTGGTTTGGAATCAAGTCAGATAAGCCCCTAGAAATTATGTTGATCAACCCCCTAGTTAAGGACTAGGGGGTTGATCAACATTTGGTCTAGGACTGAAGCTTAACATGGGGCTGCAAACCATTCTCCAGGAGAATGGAACCTGGTCGAGGACCAGGGGGTTAATCAACAACATTCAGTCTAGGATTGAAGCTCAGCCTAGGGCTAAGAGACATTCTCTAAGAATGGAGGATCTTGATAAGATAAACAATATGATGATGTCTGATTCCCTCCTCTCCTAGGTTTTCAAGATGGTTGAGCGAGGTTTTTTCATCAAGGGACATGCCACCCCTTGATGGAGTCATTGGAATTTGACCTTAGGAGCATTCAGGAGGACTAAAGGATCACATCATCCAATGTGGACCTTCCTTATATGGTGATGATAATATTCCATTTAGTGTATGGAACACTTGTGGATCACATAGATTAAGAAAGAGAGATAAAAGGGTTATTTTCCCACCTTGTTGTTTGTGGTTAGTAAGGTTGTCTTCCCACCTTGTTGTGACACCTCTTGCTGACTTGTGGTTAGCCTTGTGTTGGGTTATTCTTATGTTAAACCCTCCCTTGTTGGTCCTATGTGCTACCACCCCTCTTGAGTATGGTAACTTACCCATCACTATGTCTTATGTGTAACCCTCACCTTAAGACGTCCTAATATTAAATTATATCTTATGTGGAGTCTTCTAAAAGGGGTGACGTCTTGACTTTATTTGGGTAACCATACACTCAATGACCAAATAGAAGGTGGAACCTTCTAGGGTTCATTGAGAGGCTATAAATTTGATCCTAGCCTTTCATTATGTAGATATCTTAAAGAGGAAACTAAGTTGTGATTATTATGTGATTGGTTTAGGGTTTTCAACAGTCTTGTTTGGGTGACATCTAGAGTCTCTTTTCTCCTTGTGCTATGACGCTCTCTTGTTTCTTAATATGCTACTCAGGTTGTTCCTTTTGAATGTTTTTTACCTATCCTCTCTCCCACACGTGTGAGTTGCTTCCTGTTTGAAGGTGCCATTGCCTATTTGAATGTATTGTTGCATGTTTTTACGGTGTCACTATCGGTTGAAGAGTGCCACATCCTATGTGGAGGGTTTCGTTGCGTGTTTGGATTGTGTTGAGGGTGTTTCTTGTATCCTTGATACTTCTGCTTCCTGTGTGGATTGTTTTGTGGATGTTATTTGTCATCTTGTGACTACAATGGACTGTTTTGAACTGTTTGAGAGGGTCATTTCCTATTGTGGTATGGTATGAGGGTGTCAAGGTCTAATTTAGGGTTGTCGTTGCTTGTGCATACTGTTGTGAGGTTATCATTTCCTGTTAAGGGATGTTCATGACTGTTGTGGTCTGTTGAAGGGCTATTGTTCACTATTTTGCGTTTCCTTCCACCTGAGGGTTTGTTCTGAAGCCATCGTAAGTTTTTGAGGTCCTTTTATGGATTCCATTTAGGTCTATTATGAAGCTACAATCTCTTGGTTGAGTTCTTATTTGAGGAAGCACCGAGTTTACTTGTCTAGCATTGACTAGAAAAGAAGTTGCTTGAACTTAGAGCATTTATTGGTTGCCTCGGTTGATTGTTTGGGACTGTTTTGATTAGGTTGTACCCTCTCTAAGCCATTGTACCTTATGTTGTGATTATACAACCCTATTCTTCAGTGCTTCTCTCTCTCTCTCTCCAGTATGTCCATGCCCTTAGGTAAGGGCTAGATTTGTTCCATTTTATTGATTTGGCTCCGAGAGGCAAGATCTTATATGAAATTCAACTCTGAGTATAAGGAAGGTCCTCCATTTTAGATAAGTTATCAAATATGCTTTGTTTTGTTCATTAAATTTTATTTAATGTTGTTGGAGTATTATTTATGATTTTACTTTTGTAGTACTATTTTTACTGTTTACAGTTGCATTATGTTAAATTTTGCTTAAAAACTCTAACGTTAACATGGTATTAGAGCTTAGGGATTGTAGCTAGATCTATTTTTGCATCCTAACCGAGCCTACATAGATCCTAAGGTAAGGGTTTGAACATTATCTAATTTGAAGGCAAGAGGAATAATATACTATTCAGATTTGGATATTGATGCACCCAGTTGGATGGCCACATACAAGTATTAATTGGTTGGAAATAAAAATGAATGATTATGAAAAAATTAAGGACACCTAACGAAAATATGTGCTTATGAAAACTCTAGTAGTGCTGCTAGTCTATGCTCTAAATGTAACATCAGAAAAAAGATGATGGAATTGGTAGGATGTGGACTTGATACTTCCTTGAAGAGGTATTTCAATTACCCCAGGAGGTTTGACTCATGTATGTTTTTCCTGTGGTGAGTAAGAAGCCTACTTAACTCTTCATGTGTTTTTATATTAACTTGTGATCATTAGTATTCAAGAGTTTACATGATCATGATACCTTATAACTTGACAGTCTAAAGAGTTTTGTGATTCATTGAACAATATGATCAGAGTATGCAAGTGAAAAGAAGTTTAGTTACCTGAGTAGCTTGGTCATATCCTCTAGGATATTCATCTGATGGAAACAAAATCATCCTAGAGAGAACATATGATAGAACATTCACTTGGACCAACATGGGGGAGAACATACTCCAATGCCCCTAATAGATAAATCACCCAGTTAACAGTCATAATCAAGTCCCAATAAAGGGAGAATAAACTAAGAGGACACTCCTTAGTAGCAATTGGACACATGGGATATGAGGCCACTTAATTTCACCCATGGTAGAGTAGTGTCTACTGAAACACTAGAAAAAAGTGGGGGCGGGGCACATGACCTAAAGAAAGATAAAGATAAGGATCAATAAATTCAAGCTAATCAAGAGTAACATTGTTTATATTGTGAGCAAAATGCATCACACGAAAGAATTTAGATAACACAACATTCATAACATGTATGTAATTATTCCCAAGGAGCATATTGAAGTCCAATGGGCCTTCCATAACAATAAAATTGACTAAGGTAGTCTTCCCACCAAATGTAATAAGAAACTAAGGAAAAATCCCCAAGGGTTGACTAGGTATTCTAGGAAAATCTAGTAGCTGACAAGTAGCTCACACAAGGTTGGTACAACCCAAACTTTCTCGAGCATATGAGGATAAAATACTAACAAATACTCCCTCATATATAACACATTGATCAATTGTGCATGAATTAACTTCAACCATTACTTGTAAGGGTGAAGAAGAAGGAAAGTGAGGCCCTACTAGACTATTCTAATCAAAGGAAATGATACTAGAACTTGGAGGGGGTCACTCAAAGAAAAAAAGGTTCTCCATTATCCAGAAGGTTTTAAACTAGCAGTAAAGAAAAATTGAGTGATAAGCACATTACTCTCTAAAGTAAGAGTGGTATTGACTGAATATTTCATCGATTCAACCGCTCTATTATCAACATTCTCATAGGGAAGAGTGGGATTAATAAAAAATGGCATCGAATTGACCACGTTATCAACCAATGCACCACAACAAAACCCTGTGATTAGTGTCTCTTTTAGCTTCCTTTTTAGTGTACACTGTCACTTTTAGTGTATTTTTCATCATTTTTTGGACAAAGTGGACCCTTTTCCATGGGATGGCGCTTTTAATGGCGTTAGTTGCATCCATTTTTAAAAGTTGGCATTATTTTGGACGATAATTAGTGTCCCAATTAGCATCCCAATTAACGTCTCAATTAGCCTCCCAATTAGCATCACAATTATCATCCCAATTAGCATCCAAATTAACGTCCCAATTAGCGTCCCAAAAAAATCCCATATAACGCCAAGAATAGCCTCCAAAAACCTAAGACATTGATCTTCCTCATACGACATCTAGGGCCTCAATAGTCATCTTCATTACAATGATGCACATCCAATACATGTAGGTCAAACATTCTCTTTATAAGGATTTCATGTTGTTTTCATACAAAGTGCATGGTCCATGAGCACTAAAATCATTTTTTAGACCGTAAGAAATTGGTGTGTCTCCTTTGAACATGTTTAAGCCATCAAGAACCATCCTCGGTGCATGAAAACTTGTAATGGTGACCATGCAACACATATAAGCCAAAAATTATCTTTATAAGTCTATGTGGTGACTTTTGACCATGCACTTTAAGGCTGCATAGGGTCTAAGGCCATATGAGTTTCCTAAATAAGATGTTCATGTCATGAAATTCCATTATTATTGGTTACTCATTGAAGGGCCATTGTTGTGATGCCTAAGAAAATAGTACAATTGGTTATATTTCATTGTCTATGTTAACATCATTGTAAGGTTACTTTCAATAGCATTCCTTGCCCCCTTAAATATTTATTTATCGCAATTTATGAGCTTTAAGAAAAAGTTATCATTTCTCTTGTGGGTTAGAAATATATTCATCATTGTTTTACAAAAATTATTAAGCTTACAAATCCATATTATGGTGTACCATACTAGGAGATGGAAAGTTATAGAAACAATTTTCCTTGAAGTCTGATGCAAACAAGCTACAAGTGATTTTTTTTTTACATTTAGTGTCTAGGCTAAGCCAAATAATCTATTGATTCATCTCCTTAGAAAAATACTTATGATAATATTTTAATTCATATTTCATGCATTCCATCCATGTGTTGTTTAATACTCACTCTTTTTATCTATCTCTCCACCTTAGATTAAAATTTGAAAAAAAATATCATTCTACATTAAATTCGAAAAACTAAAAACTAAAATGTGTGCATTCCATCCATGTGTCATTTAGTACTCATTTTTTAAGTCATATCTTCACCTTAGATTAAAATTTGAAAAAAATCAATTTACACCAATTAAAAAAAACTAAAAATCCATATGTGGGTGCCAAAAAATGTCAAACTACTTGCGATTGGCATCGTCGTCTTCAATGTTGTCGTCATTGACTTTAGCAGGGTAGCACATAGTGAATGCAATGGGAATGTTGTATTGAGGGTTTATATCATCCTTGGAAGCTTCACATGGATAAAAGAACATACCCTCACAGTTTCCTGCTATTGGCATTGTGGTCTTCAACGTTGTCATCGTGGAATTTAGCAGGGTAGCACAGAGTGAAGGCGAGGGGAATGTGGTGTTGAGGGTTTATATCATCCTTGGAATCTTGGCATGGAGAAAAGAACAGACCCCTCATGGTTTCAAATCCGATGTATTTAAACTCATGACTTGATTCAGAATTGATGCGGATGATGTTTACAAACTAATGTTTAATGGTTGAAATGGATGGCGTCAAGATCTCATTCTAAAATCGATGAACCAATATTCACATACAAAAATATTCTTGGAAGGACATATACCGATGATGGATTAGGATTGTTGGCATATGTATCTCAATAAAATAAGATTATACACGAAGATAATTATACCATTAACGTAATGGGAAATGATCAAAACCATGAAACATAAAATACACCCTTTAAAGTGGATATATGTGATAAAAGTTGGATATATGCACAATTGAGCATTTTTGCACGGTGGGATGGATCTCAAGTCCTCAATTGGAGTCATAGGAAGAAATAAATATCCTTATGTAGGTGTCCTAGGGAATTAGGAATGGAATTCTAGGGAAGAAGAGAATGTCTTAGGCCCTAAAGAATACATTGAGGCACACATATCCATGAACAATGCCTCAAAGAACCATGCATGAATTCACAAGGGTGTCCATGGCACTATGTATGCAAGTATTGTGTCTTTAGTTCCTTTGACACCATCAATGTAGGAGACATAAATCTTGGGACCTAAATGAATCTTCTAGGAATCCAAGGCTACGAAGGTTTCCTCCACCAAACACACATGGCTTCCTAAGAGTAATATGAGCCTATGATTGAGGATGTTGGTTCCATTAGATGGTTTTTAGTAGTTTGTGCACATGTCATGGCCTTGAGAATTATGTTATAAGGAATAAGACCATGCCTTTGAACATAAGAAAATCATTGATGCATCAAAATCCATGAACAATGTATCGAAGCATCATGCTTGACTTCATAAGGGTATTCATGGTACTATGTATCTACATCTTGGGTCCTTCAACATGGTTAATGGAGGACATATGAACCTTGGGCCCTAAAGGAAGCCTGTAGTCATTAATAGCTAAGAATGTTCCTTCCACCAACCACAAATAACCTTTTAAGGGTATCGGTGGCCTATGATTGATGATGCAATTACCATTAGGTGGTTTTGAGTAGTACACACATGTCTCAGTTATTGAGGATGTTGTTATATGGAAGAAGATTATGTCTTTGGAATTAAAAAAACCATTGAAGCGTCTACAACCAGATAAATTCCTTAAGCACCACATATGATTTCACAGGAGTATCCATGGTGCTATGTATCCAAGTCTTGGGAATTTGGGGCCATGGACATTATCAAGGGGGTATACTTGAACCAAGCCCTAAAGGAACAATTTATTCATATAGAGATGAAACAATAGCCTTAAGCAAAAACACATGGCCTCCCGAGGGTATAACTTTCCTATGATTGAGATACCAATTTCATCATGTGTTTTTTAGTAGTATCTACATGTCTCATTGCCTAGGAATGATGTTCTAGGGAATAATACAATGAATTTGGCCCTAAACAAATCATTAAGGCATCCATAGCCATGAAAAATGTCTCTAAGAACCATGCATAGCCTCATAGAGATATTCATGGAATTATGTGTCCATGTCTTGGGGCCTTAGACATGGTCATAGGAAGAAACTTGATCCTTTGTCCCAAAAATAATCTTCTATCCATCTAATCTTAAGAAGATTGTATCCACTAACCACACATGGACCCTTAAGGGTATAAGTTTCATATGAGTAATGATATTAGTTCCATTTACATGGTGGTACAACTCTATTATAAGAGTAATCAACCACCATTTTTGCGTAGAATCCCTATTTACATAGACACTCATACGTGAACTCTTTTTCCTTCTCTACACTATAGTTTGGTGGAACTTGATCCCATGAATGGTTGCACATACATCTATAACATATAATATTGTTATTATAGAATGGTGTGACTATCACATAACTACCACATATGCATCATGTATGCACACATAGATTTTGTTTCATGTTCCACTTTCCTCATTTCTCATTATTCTCCTTACATTGAGTAATGAGTATGTATCTAGGTTTATCAAGTGTAATAATAATACTATGTAGTAATAAAATAACCTAGCATAGATCCCTCTTAATCTTTATATTTTAAACATTGTTAGATTTGTATTTTAGTTTTGTTTTTATTTCTTTATTTCCTTAATATAAATGGATGTTAAAAAAACCTACTTAGTTCCATCTTAACTCCAGATATATCACATCTTAAGAGGGATAGAATCACCTAAGGTGCAACCATTTTTTACATTGCAAAAACTTGAAGACACAATTGTACCTAAGAGATTTGATCCCTCACTAAGTACGATAGATCCACCATTAAGTTGTTATAATTAGAATAACTTAATTAATTTGTAAAAAAATTAAAAAATGATCAATCTTTTAGATCCTATCTTACCTTTTCTTTGGGATAAAAGTATCTTAGATAAATTTTATTTCCATTCTCACAAAGATAATTGTAATTATACCTCAAAACAAACCTTTACAAAAATAGGTCAATTTGATTGCTCATTATTTTAATCATTATCTAAAACATATTTTCAACTATACATTTTTTTAAAATGTTAATATAAAAAATAAATATATTCAACTAAAACATATCTTCAACTATACATTTTTAAAAAATGTTAATATACAAAATAAATATAGTCAACTAAAACATATCTTCAATTCTACAATTTTTTAAATGTTAATATAAAAAATATATATATTCAACTATTAACAATTCGTCCATTAAGCTTGTATGCAATGTAAGATCTAAAAATAAATTATATCATATTATTATGTTATGAATCATATTTAAATTAGTTTATAATGAAAATGTTTACATATATTCAAAGCTAAAATATTTTATGATATTGTGTAATGGTATTATTGAACTTGACTATGGTTATCTCTACATTGAACAAATTGTTTGTTTATAAATGGTTACTTAAAATTATATAAGATATATTGGTTATCATTTTTGTTATTAAAATGTTAAATTTTTTAGTATTTAATTATTAATGTTTTTTTATTTCTTAAATTGTAATTATCTATTTTCAGTATAATGCCAAATTTTTGTTTTATCAATATTGGAAATATTATATAACTTTTTAAAATGATTTATAAATGTTTTTGGAAACATCAATATAATAAAGGAAAATTACCTTAGTTACTAAATTTTTATATTTAGAAACATAAAAAAAACTAGTATTCCCTCTATTTCATTTTCCCTTTTCCCTTGATACATTATATAACTTTTTAAAATGATTTATAAATGTTTTTGGAAACATCAATATAATAATGGAAAATTACCTTAGTTACTAAATTTTTATAATTAGAAATTTTCCCTTTTCCCTTGATACATATGTGCAAAGAAAGAATTTCCCTTAGTTACTAAATTTTTATGATTAGAAACATTAAAAAAAACTCGTTTTCCTTGTATTTCATTTTCCCTTTTCCCTTGATACGTATGTGCAAAGAATAAGATTATGGAGGCGTGATTATTGGATCAATTTGGCCCGAGGTTTTAAGTTTATTTGTATAATAAATTGTTGTATTTTTCATTCATTCCGTGAAGGTGTATTGTGTTGATTATTACTTCTCCTAATCGTGTATCCCATCTTGTAGGAGCTCATTCCTTGGTTGAAGAGCACAAGAAAAAACTATCTATGATCAAGATGTTGTTTACAGGTATTAGGCTCTATATAATATGGCTGACTGGATTACAGTGGGGATATAGAAACGAGCACACATGTTTGCAGGTATTTGGCTCTATATAATATGGCTGATCGGATTGCAGTCCCTAAAGTGTGAAGGGGATATAGAAACGAGCACACATCCTTATGCTTGGTTATGGAAAGAATTAAATGCATGCTCCTTCTGGCTACTAAACAAGATTATACCTCATTGATGTTTTGTGCAAAAATCTTGGTAAAAGAAGGAAATTTGGACAGCATGGTTTTAGGTTCCTCAAGTCATCACGATTTTTATTATCATGAAATAAGTGGTAGTTGTGTAATTAATAATATATTTATATATTGATTAGTAATGGATATATATCATTTTTGAGATTTATGTTATTATATATATATATATATATAGAGTTTTTTTTAATTGAATAGTATAAATTTTAATATGAAAATGTGTATAAATCTCAAGTTTTACAAATTTAGTTACCAACACATATTCAAAATTGATCATTCAATTTTTTTTTTAAAGATTACAATGAATATATATATTGATGTGTTGAATGTGCGAGAGGCTAACATTTTATCACCAATCAATTGAAATACAACATTTTATCACCAATTAATTGAAATACTATGGGATCCTGAATTTTAAATTGATCAAATGCATTATAGAAATGATTTGACCATGCAGGAGGGAGAGGGGGAAGAATTTGCTAACACGAGCAGCAAAATTATTCTCTGCTCTGCGATTTATAAAGGCTTGGGGACGGATCTTGCAGAAAGAATGATGATTTTGTAGTAATTGGGGGATTCTTCCGTTCAATAACAGCAGAAGCAAGTGGGGGATGTTCCAACAAAAAAGCTTGTTAGGCAGCTGGATTTTACATCATTCTATGGAGGTGCCTGCGCCCCGCTCTCGTCTCTAGCTTCTCTAGCCCCCATTGTGAACTACACCGCCGGTTGTTGTAAAAATAGAATGTCCAAGGGCACCAAGGCCAAGAGCAATATTTGACTTGAAGTAAGGCACTTGAAAAAAATCAAAACAGTACATTTGCAAGAACTCATGGTGTCTGAAATCGTATTGCGAATGCTTTGCATCTGGAACTTATTGTGATAGTTGCAATTGCGTCAATTGTTGTAATAATGTTGAGAATGATGCTGTGAGATAGGAAGTTGTTGAGGCTACACTAGCGAAATCCAAATACATTTCAACCTAAAATTGCTAGCAGTTTGAGTGCTCCGAGATAATAGGGGAATAGAATGGGGTGGCTGATAGGCTTTCCAAGGAAGCCACACAACTTTTGTTTGGTTGTTGGAAGATCTTCGAACAATATCTGGCTGGCAGTTATAGTTACTATCATTGACCGTTCAATGAGGAACAAGTGCTTGCTGTTTTGAACAGGGATTAATGGACAAACTTTGTGTGGATATCTTTATTGATATATGATATATGTAATATGTTTTTTGTGAGGTGGCTAAAAAACTTTCCAAGGAAGCCACATAGCTCCGTTTGGTTGTTGGAAGATCTTAGAACAAGATTTGGCTGGCAGTTATAGTTACTCCCGTTCAATGAGGAACAAGTGCTTGTTGTTTTGAACAGGGATTAATGGACAAACCTTTTGTGGATATCTTTATTGATATATGATATATGTAATCTGTTTTTTGTGGCTAAAGCTTGCTTAGATTAATTTGTGAATACTCTACCGGATGTAAAAACTATAAAAAGTTTTGTGATACTATGAAAACATTAAATTGTTTTTTGTCGACAATGTATGAGGTACTTTATCTACCTTTTATACATATGCTAATGTAATTTTGTTCATATCTCAAATAAAATTACATTTTTTTAGGCAAAACCATTTCTACATCTCTAATTTTCAGTCATAAAGAAAATCTTAACTTTAATTTATAACATTTTACATATCTTTAGCATATTAAAATAATTATAATGTGTAATTAGTATTATAAATAAATTTATCTAATAATTATGTAAACTACAATTTTAAGAATTATTTGTGATCAATAATTATAAATAATTATAAATGAGTTAAGGCAACATTATGGTTTTTTTGTCTTAATATATTAAATGATTGAATTTTGATAATGAATTAAAATTATATATTAAAATTAACAATTTTATGTAAATTTATATTGTAAAATTAATATTATTGTTATGTTAAAGTGTCTGATATTAAAAGTAATTAATATAAACAAATGAAATGCATCATAGAAATGATTTGACCATCAATTCATAAGGCAAACTATTTCAACATCTCTAGTCATAGATAAAATCTTAACTTTAATTTATAACATTTTACATATCTTTAGCATATTAAAATAATTATAATGTGTAATTAATATTATAAATAAATTTATGTAATAAATATGTAAGCTACAATTTTAAGAATTATTTGTGATCAATAATTGGAAATGAGTTAAGACAACATTATGGTTTTTCTTGTCTCAATATATTGAATTATTGAATTTTCATAATGAATTAAAATTATATATTAAAATTAACAATTTTATGTAAATTTATATTGTAAAACTAATATTATTGTTATGTTAAACTGGCTGATATAATTAATAATTAATAAAAGGAAGAAAGAATAATATGAAACAAAATTTGGTGCAAATTTGGAAGCAAAAATTGACACATATTTGGAAGTAAAACATGGTGCAAAATGAGATGCTAAAGTGGGAGCAAAAATGGATGCAATATTGGATGCTACTTTGGATGCTAACGTGGTGCTATTAAGGATGCAAATATGTCACTAACGGGGATGTCATTTAAGAAGCAAAAGCAGACACTCCCTAGAAAGAAAAATATGATGTTATTTAGGAAGCAAACCTTGATGTTCTTTAGGAAGCAAAGTTGGACGTTATTATGGAAGCACAAAAATAGACACTATTTTGGACGTCATAAATGATGCTATCTAGGAAGCAAAAAAAAGACGTTTTTTGAGACGCTTTAAGTTTTGTCCATGACGCATCCCATTTAGCATCTAGTTTGATGACTCAATGTAAAATAAATTACACTAAAAAAGGACGCTAATTCCAGGATTTGTTGTAGTGATGTTTAAATGGGTTATTGGGAAACTATAGGCTAATCAGGAGATGAAGATCCTTGAGACATGGAATACAAACTTTGTACATTTGGAATATAAGGGCATAGATGGTAAGGTGGTTTACCTTGCAAATATTATAAGGGAACTTAGGATTGCATCATATTCATCTAGGTTTCTCAACAGTATCAATACTTCTAGAATAACTTGAAATGGTTGTCTTTTTGCACCTAGTATGACTTGCAGTGGCTAGTTGATAACCCCCAACATGACTTGTAGGGGTCATTAGTGGAAATTTAAACTCAAAATGGGCCTCCTAAGGAAAATTAATAAAATAATAGTTAAAATGATAAAATAATATTTATTAATTATGGAGGAAGAAAAGAAAAACTACATTTTTGTTCGTATTTTCGACATATCTCCATGTTTTTTTACTCAAATTTCGATCGGGAGGGCTCCTTGGATGCCGAATTAAATTCTGCGTCTAATGAGTACCCACTTGGCATACTTTTGGCAGGCCCTGCTGCCCCAAAAACAAGAAATATCTGAAAATACGTGACGACGACATCATCATCATGTTTTTTCAGGTATTTCTTGTTTTTGCGGTAGCGAGGCCCATCTAAAGTATGCAGAGTGGGTACTCATTGAATGCATGATTTAATTCCGCATCCAACGAGTCCTCCTAATTGAAATTTGAGTAAAAACACAGGGAGATATGTTGAAAATACGAACAAAAAAGTAATTTTTTTATGGTACATATCCCCAAATTTATATTAAAAAATTGTTTAAGAGGTGCTCCCTTTTTGAATTTTAAATCATTTTGATTAGCTAATACATGATGACATGGAATTTGTATTATTTTTGGAAGGCCCATTTTAAATTGAAATTTCCTCTAATGTGGTTTCTTATTTCTAGTATGAATTATAGTGATTGGTTACTTGTCTCTAGTTTCACTTGCAATGAGTGGTGATTTTCCACCTTGTCTTCACATATTCTTCTTATTCTTCCTTGGTCTATTTATTTTAAACTATTGGTTACTAGAAGCTATATTTTCCCCATAAGAGGTGGAAGGAGGAGGAAAATATTTCACGGGTGAAGAAGGAAAAATATTAGAATTAGTTTGATGATATTAACATAAGGTGCTTACTTGGGAAGCATCAGTAGGAATGGGGACATTTGGAGCGTAAAATAACCAAACTAACAATGCCATGGTGGATCTAGGAAGATTCAAGGTCGCCATCAATGGAGTACCAATGTTTCCGAATAAAGGAAAATCACAAGGATTCCCTTGTATAGGGGTCCTTTATTCGGTATCCTTAGGAGTATTATCCATAAGCTCCGATTCAAAAAGAAGAAAAATTCTAAGCCCTTCTATAGGGTTGAAAAATTACCATCAACACACACCTATAAAAGACTCTCTAAGATGCAACCAAGCAAACTCACTCTCCCAAAAATGATCCCAAGGTGGTTAAGTCTTGAGTCCAACTAGTGAAGAGCCTAACATGAGACTTTTGAAAGTCAAACTAGTATGATAAGGGCTTAGGTATGAAAAACAAATATGTGAGAGATAGTTATGCTAACCCTGGCACAACAATCACCTAAGGTGCAAGTACCCTCATGAATATAGGCACCCTCTAAGGTAGCTGAGGTGAATTTTATGTGTTCATCTCAGGTACCGCATGCACTTTCCTCTCATAGTCATCTGGGTGAAAGTCCTAGGAAATGAAACTCTTCCTATCACATCAGAATTGACAATTGGGTTGAATAGTCACATGTAAGGTGTTTGTAACTGGGCAGGGAACATAGGACTAAGTCGTAAACTTGAAACTCCAAAGAGAAACGGTTTTATCTTGAGGACTTACCACTTAACCTAAGGCTCCCATACTCACATAACCCATAAAGGAAGTAGTGAGGGGATAATCTCAATCACTTAGTTTAACCTTGTGCTTGACACACATGTGAGGAGCACTTTCCCAATAAATGCCTCTTGCTACTAATGTATTTTACATTCAATTATTAAATTCCTAGTTTGTTTTATGTAGCTTTGGATAATTCATTGTCCAAACCTATAACTACGGAACTAAATCCTAAACTATTATGAGTTTTCTATCAAAGAAAAAAATGAGGCTAGTAGTTTTTATAATCATTCCTTTTTAATGGTTGCTGTTTACTCATATCAAAGATATGGGTGAGACTTGATAAGAACATTGAACTTATAAAGATATTGATAATTGAACAAAGAAAATTATACTAAATGTTTCAAATGAAACCATGTGTTCTAACTAATTTCTGAATAATGACTACATGAAGAGATCAATGTCATGAAAGTTGTGATCCTTCTCTTTCCTTTTTTACCAAATTTGTCCATACAAAATCAAATAAATATAAGTAGGAATGCAAAAGGAAAAAGAAGAAATTGAACGAGAAACATTTTTTTCTTTTCTTTTCTGATATTAAATACAAATGCACTACTGAAGCACAAAACTAGTCAATATTTCACTAATGTATGTCTTATTTTTCTAACATGAAGAAATCAATGTCATGAAAGTTGCAATGCATCTTTTCCCTTTTTTCCTAATAACCATACAAAATCAAAGAAGTATGAGTAGAATGAAAAAGGGAAAAAAAAGGTTGAAAAAGACATATTTTTCTTCTCTTTTCTTATATCAAATACAAATACACTACTAAAGCTCAATGATTATTTAAATGCATGTCTTAATTTTCTAACATGAAGAGATAATGCCATGAAAGTTGCGATGCATCTTTTTCATTTTTTCCGAATGACCATACAAAATAAAAGAACTACGAGTAGGAATGCAAGAGGAAAATAAGGAAGTTGAACAATAAACAGTGTTATTTTTCTTTTCTTATATTAAATGCAAGTGCACTACTAAAGGACAAAACTAGTCAATAATTCACTAAATGCATGTATTAATTTTCTACCATGCCAAAGAGGCAAAGAATGAAAATTAGAAAGAAGGTAAGCATGTGTAGAAAAGAGATCTATAGGGCATATATATTTCTGTGCAATGCAAAAGGCAAGTGGGACACACTTTTCCTGAACAAGAAAAGCATCTAAGAGACCACTTTCTCTAAGGAAAGATGTGTGGGATACTTTCATGAAAGTGTGACTCTATTTTATACAAATACCAAAGATATGAAAAAGATTTTTTTTTCTCGAAATGAACTTCAAAAGGTAAAGCAAAAGTTGAATATTATAAACCACTAGGAACCCTAAGTAAGGTTCGAAAATAACAAGAATAATGCCTAATGAGGATAACTCAAAAGAGTTCTCTCATTGGAGTCTCTAGTGTTGTTGTGAATAAAAACATCCTAATAAGTAGGGTTGAAACTATAGCAGACCATATTCAAAGAATGCCAATCCTTTTTCCAAAATCTACTTTTCCCAAAATCTAGGTGTTCATTATTTGTAAGTAAATAATGAATAATAGGAATAATATCAGATTGGATGGCATTTGAAGTTTTATTAAGCTCTTTCTGTAAAGCTTTGGGGATGATCATCAGTATGGATAAATCTTGTTTCCTTTACAATAATGTGGAAGTTGACATCAGATTGGATATCGCCCGGGGCTTGCCTTACAAAATGGAGCCCATATCTACAGGATTCAAGTATCGAGGCTACTTTCTCAAGCCTCTAGGGTATAGAGTCTGTGACTGGCACTGGCTGATTCAACGTTTTGAAAGCAAAATATTCCATTGGGCTGATAAACTTCTCTCCTTGGGAGGCCGGTTAATTCTCATCCAAGCTGTTTTGTCATCCATCCCAGTATACTGGTTCGGTCTCGCTCCTGTTCCTGTATCTGTATTGAACAAGCTTAGAATTCTTACTTTTTCTTTTCTTTGGGGATCCTCTGATAACAAACAATGATACCATCTGTCGGACTGGAAATGCCTCTCCTAGCCGTATTCGTATGGGGGATGGGGTATTAAGAACTTGCATTGGTTCAACATAGCTCTCAGATTAAAAAAAATTTGGTTGGTTCTACAAAATGATGATATTTGGCATGATGTCGTGGTCAATAAATATCTTAAGAAGCTCTCTGTTGAGACTTGGCTCAAAGGAAAGCACTTTAAATTTCATGGTGCATCGGTCTTCTGGAAGGGTTTCTTGTTGACTCTCCCATGGCTTGGTAAAAGTCTTGCCTGACAGGTGGCCTGCGGTAAGTATGTACTTATTGGCACAGATCCCATTATCGAGGTTCAAGACTTTATCACATTCCCTGCCAGTTTCAAGGAATTCTTGGAGGATTTGGATATTACCACTCTGTCTTAGGCTCATAATACCCTGCCAGGATCACACCGGTATTGGTATACTGCAGAGGATCTCTGTGTTGCTGGTGACTGGAAATTGATTTGGGATTCTTTCACGAGAAGCCTAGAAATTGGGGGTATTCGCCTCGATTCTCAGCTTGATACTCTACTATGGGATTATAACAAGCATGATGGCTCAATTACTACAAAATTGGTGTATGATTGTATAGTCCACTCCTTTTCTCCTCGAGCTGACAGCAGTTTTATTTCAAAATTATGGGTTGGTTCTCTCCCTAGGAAAATTTGTTGTTTTATTTGGTTGGCCTTGCAAAATAAGATCTTAACATGGGATAATCTCCAGAAGTGTGGATGGACCGGTCCAGGGGTCTATGCACTCTGCTACGAGGCTGCTGATTGTGTATAGCACCTCTTTTTCCATTGTGTGGTTTGGAAGAATGTTATCTCGCTCAATCCGGAATAGTTCAATATTTATCCTTCCTTTCAATCAGATGATCTTAGCTCGTATTTGGATAGATGGACTGATTGTTTCTCTAAAAAATCAGCCTTCTATTACCTCCCATTTCTTGCCATCTGGGTTGTTTGGAAAGCAAGAAATGCCTCTATTTTTGAAGGGAAAATTATCCCTGCCACTAGCATCATACATTAGATTACTTATTTCTCGCAGATTTATTGTCCATCTGTTTTCAAAATTAAAAAGTCCATATCCTTGGGATAGGGTCCTGTCTTAAAATATCCCCGTGGCTTCTTTGATGGGGCATCTGCTAGAGGTGTTGGAGGGGTGGGATTTTGTCTATACTTGAGAAAGACATAATCCTTTGAGTTTCGTTGGGGACTGGAACGGGTACCAACACTAAAGTGGAACTTATCGAGCTCTGGGCCCTTCTGCATACTGCTCAAATGATGGGGATACCCAAGCTCAGAACATATGGTGACTCATAAATTGAGAAAATGATTCAGCATCTCTTTCACCTCCTGATATTTATCACTGGTGTAGGGATATAAGAAAGCTATGCTCCTGCTTTTTGGAGTTGTCTTTCAGCCATATCTATCGTGAATACAACCAACTTGTTGACAGACTCTCTAAAAAAGCTCTCACCTTGGCTCCCGGTTCAGGTGACTACTCTGAATTTTTTGACGGCCATTTGGTCTCTGATGACATGATTGTACTCTTTTGAGTCTTGTGCTAGAGCATGTTATCCTCCTTTTGATGCACCCTGTATTATTTTATTTGGAGCGGACTCTTTTAGACTGCAATTCTTCACACTTGTATTCATGATAGATATGGTTTGAGTGGCAGCCTTTCTAATGGGATAAGTATGTGGATGATGTCCATGTCTCCATTGCAGCTTGTTGTGTTGTCTCTGTAGCTCATGATGTATTGTTGTGTCCTTCCCTAGATGCAGTTGTTTATGTTTCTTTTGATCCCTCGTCACGAATGTAACCCATTTAATGGGATGGCATCTCATATACCCTTTGATTCTTAATGAATAACAAAGACAGGCTTTTTTCCTCTGAAAAAAAAAGGTGATCAAAACAGTTGGTAATGGGTTTTCGAAGAGTACATGTGTACAAATCTTATGAACCTAATGTCTCAAGATTGCATGGATTTCCATGCATTTTATTTTTTGCATAATTTCCAAGGGGGAAGTGTCTTTCACATTGGCCAAAAGCATTTACGACAAGCAAATGACGTCTATGTGTAAAAGATTCACGATTAAACACATTTTGAGCAAGTAATCACTATAATTGATTGATATGAAAGCCATATGAGCATTAATTATTTAGCACTGTGAAATGGTGTTATAATAACGTGTGAGATCATTATTTTCTCCCTAATTTCATCCTTATTTTTTTTATCTCTCTCATTCTAATAAGGAGAGACTAAGTGAAACTAGTCTATGAAGCTAAATTGTAATCTGGGTTGTATTTGGGTTCATGCATAGTAGTAAGATTCAACTATATATTGGACTTCCATGTATCAAAATTCACATGGAGTTTGAAATTAAATGAATATTTGGCATAATAAATTAAATGAATATTTGACATAATACAAATATAGTATAGTTAACTACATACTTAAACATATCAAAATACATTTAAACGCAAGAGACCAACTTCATGATATGTTCATGTTATAGTTTAATTATTAATAATTCAAAGTTTAATAGTTAATGTATAAGTTTTAAACTTCAACTAAAATCAATAATGTTCGTATTATAATCCAATGTTTACATTTCAATTATTTCATTTGATTCTTAATATAAGAGTGGAATTAGAATCACATCATAGCTAAAGGTAACTGACTTTACAAGAAGAAAACATCCACATTTGTGAACATTCAATGCATGTGCTTTTTTATATAAATAAATATAAATATCATTGAACAAGACAAAGTAAAAAACTTACACCTTCAAACAAAATAATCATTTCAAAAAATTATAAATATTCATGGTTCGGTTTTAATATGTGGAATCAAATTTGATTAAGGAGTGCTTCCTGTTAATCGGACTTTTCTTTTGAAGTCAAATACATTACTTTCCAGTCATGTGCGTTTTAACTTATTATTTAAAATTTATGTATATTCAACTTTGTTTCATTTGTACTTTTGTGTTAAATATGTAAGTATTTACATCACATTACACGGTTATATGACATATTATGTTTCAAATTGTTTTACAATGCAAAATAATGTTATTTTAAAATTTATGTATATATATATTTTTTTTAAATTTGAAAAATCCATTTTTTTTGTAATTATAAGATGTCTACTTATTTCAATCGTATAAAATCTTTTCATTTTTTTCATATCAAATGGTATTTGTATTTGTGTTTGAATCTTGTTATTATGGCCTCATGTATGAAACTAAGGCTATATGCTACTAGAAAACACATGACCCCACTAGAGGTAGCCTTGTCCATGACCACAAGGGACACTTGGCTTCATTAGGATACTGTCTTTGGTCTTTGAGTAAGAACTAAAATTGCTTCGAATTGGCTCAGAGTTCATCTTCCTTGAATGCTAGGAAAGAGGTTAATGGCCCAATTTCAAGTAGCATGGTTTTCCTTGAATCACTATGGTGAGCCAAACCACATTCATTGATTGTAACTAGTGATGGATAACCTCACTACGATTGAAAACCAGGTTATGATAGATTTCATCACATTGGGAAAAATATACATAAAACATTCTTCACAACAATAGGAAATGACCTAAAACATGGGGAAAAACCTAGCGAGATATTGACCAAGCTAATTCAAAGATTAGTTGAACCCATTAGCACAACAAATACATATGAATCCAAAACAAAATTCCCAATAATTAATGAGCTACTAACAAAACAAGAGCACGATATTCCAAGCTGAAATCTACCTATATAGTAGCAATTTCCTTCGAATCATTAGGCTACATGATGGCTTGAAAGATATGGGTGACAGCTAACCACTAATGCAAAGGCTAAAGCTCGTTTAACCCAAACAATCCTGAGGCAATATAAAGTGAAAAACACAAACCACACCACTAAACATTGCTTGAACAATCCTGAGGCAATATAAAGTGAGAAACCCAAACCACACCACGAATTTGAAAGAAGTTTGGTAAAGGATTGATAATTGAAATCCAACTCTCATCCCTTATAGAAAAACTAAAAATTCCCACCAAACAACCACCACTCAAAGCATGCCATCATTGAGTGAATTGGAAAGGATGAGCAACATAATGGGAGGCTAGAGTCCTTCAAAGTGTTGATTTTTACTAAAGCAGTGTAATTTAATCTTATTTGCAATAGAAACAAAGTTAGGATCATTGAAAGAATAAACCATGCACAAAAAAAGAGAGAATTAGTTCAGGAAGCAAGTATACAAAAACCCAAATAGCTTCTTATGAGAGAATTAGTTCAAGATACAAGTATACAAAATAATCCCAAATATATTAAACCCAAAAAATATAATTATTATGTTGTTGCATCCTTCTCTTCCTCATCCACACTAGATCAAATCACTTGATGCAAATTGCTTGGTGAAAAAATGAATGAGACTTCCTTTATGTATACTTGTTTGATGGGTGACTTTTCCACTTTTACTAGGATCAATGCATCCTTTATTTATACTTGTTCACATTTAATATATAAAATAATAATTGTTTATTATTTTTTTGGGGGTTGAATTGTGAGGATACATCACGAAGATATAAACACCAACACTCCCTCTATGATAGGGAGGTATCATCATGCTAGAATACGTCTAGATATCATATGAGCATCAAAACTATCTTGAACATCTATTCATCATAAGAAATGTATTCCAACACAATTCAGTCCATTGAGAAGTCAACAACTCAACCTAGTCCATCAGAGAGTCAACATAAATAACTACTAGCTCCATATCTCTCTCCTTCCAAGAGAGTCACATAATTCTCCTTGTCTTAGGGATAATTCTCTCTTAATGAGAGAGGTATTCTTCTTTGCTTGTTCTTCTTGAACACATATTGGGTTTCTTAAAAATCCTCACATCATGACTTGTCTTCAATGAATCTCTTCAAGGAAAGGTGAATCATGATATTTCTTTAGGTTAATGTTTGCAAGGTCTCTTAGCCAAGTCTCATGGCTAAATCCATGCACTTGCATGAGTGAGCATATAGAGACTAGCCTCCCCACTCCAACACAGAGTGTCTGGGAGAAGGAACTACCCCATTCTGAATATCTTCGCACTCCATCACACAGTGTCTAGGAGATCTCCCCACTCTGTCACAAAGTGTTTGGAAGAAAGCACTGCCCCATTCCGAGTCATATTAGGGAGTAGTGTCTTCACCCTATCATAGGGTGTTCGATAAATCTCCCTAATTTGTCATAGAGTGTCCGAGGGAAGGCACTAATATCCCCACCCCATCAAAGGGTGTCCAGAAGAAGGCACTACCCCATTCTAGGTCATCTTAGGGACTAGTCTTTCCACCTCACCGCATGGTGTCCGAGAGGTCTCCCCACTCTGTCACAAAGTGTCCAGGAGAAGGCACTAATATCCCTTCCTTCTCACAAGGTGTCCAAGAGAAGGAAATACCCCATTCTAGACTCATCCCTAGCCAAGTCTAATGACCAATACTGGGGGAACACCCACATGAAATCTTCAAGCTCATCACATCTTCCTCTATGTTGGAGCGCCCTGCTCCTTCCACATATAAGCATCTTGCTCCTTCTGTATATGAACACATTTCTCCCTCTTTATAGAAGTCATCTTGTTGTCCTAGGATTTGAAGACAATTCTGTTTGACAATTCAACTTCTTCATTAACTAGCTATCAATCCTAGAGTATCAACGAGAGAATGTACAAGATATGTAAACATGGGATATCCTCCCATTTATCACAAGGCCCTCAAATTCCTCCCTTTGTCATGGAAGCATTCCTTCCTACTTTGAATCATGGAAAACTAAATATCATTTTATCAAATATTTTTAGCTTCTTGTACGAAAAAAAATGGCCCACTTACAATAATAATAACGTAGAAAAAAATAAGAAATATATTGGGTTCTTGTACTAAGGAAAATGACCCAACTACAATAATAATAAAACCAAAAGAATTATTATATTTTATCTCGTTAGTTTTTTCCTTTTTTGATGGAGGTTCCTCATCTACATGGTTTTTTTATGCATGCTTCTTCCTTCTCTGTCTTTGAGGACAATTTATAGCATAGTGACCAAACTTATCATAACTGTAACATTGGATGTGTGAAATATCCTTCTTCTTATTCCTTGGTCCTTGATTTGGAGCCGAGTCTGGTCTTCCATCTGAAATTTTCCTTTCCAACTTTCTTCCTTTTCTTTTCGCAGAAATAGTAAGGACTTGATTTTCTAAATCATACGGTTTCATCAAATTTTTACTAATTGCTTAGACTCCTCCTGAATGTAATTTTCCCATAACCGGTCAAACTTGGGAAACTTGGATCACTCACTAATGCTTTGAATGAATGGTTCCCAAGAATTTGGAAGACCATTGAGGGTCATCATGACAAGCTCTCTATCTGCAACTACTTCTCCAATGGTGCCCAATTGATCATTTAGTTCAATAATCTTCATGAAGTAAGATGCAATTGAATATGCTTTAGTCATATTGATATTTGAGAGTTTTTGTCTTCAGGAAATTGCTTTGTTGATATTACTATTCTCAAATAGCTCCTACAAAGCATCAAAAATTATTTTGGTTGTCTTATTTTGGGAGATTTGAGGTATCAAATGGTCTTTAACAAAGTCGATAAGAATCCTTCTTGCCTTAGCACCAGTCTTCCTCCATTGAGACTTCTCTGCTTCTTCTTATGGTTCTGGTACTTTTCAATCACATATTTTAGAAGATCATTCTCTTCCAAGATGGTAAGTACCTTATAATTCCATGGATTGATGCTGGAAGCCCCATCAAGTATATCTTCCACTTTCACACTATTCATCTTGACTCCTTTTCTTTCGGATATGTGGACATAATAGTCAAAATATTAAAGTACTAATTTTTGACAATGGTTTCTTTCAACACCGCTCTGATACCATGTTGGTTTCTAATAAATCAGTATAATTTCACCTTATTTGTAGCAGAAACAAAATTAGGATCACTGAAATAATAAACCATGCACAGAAACAACGAGACACAATAATTTTTACCATGAGGAACCCTTCTACTCAAGGAAAGAAAACCCAACAACCTTCTTATGAGAGAAATAGTTCAATATACAAGTATACAAAATAATCCCAAATATATTAAATTTGGGAATTCTTCTTCTTCTATTATTGCGTCCTTCTCTAGATCAGATGAAGTGTACACATATTGGCAACAATAATCTAACTTAAAAAAAATGTTAAGAAGTAATTTTATGTTGTTAATTAATGATGTAATTATTAATGAAATAAAATCATAATGTCTTTAAATTATGTTGTTACAATTTAATTAATAATTAATAATTAAATTAGAAATAATTTCATAAGTTTATAATATTATGGGAATATGTTGTTCAATTATTGATGTTATAAATTTTTTATAACATAGTAATTATTTATAAATTAATGATAAGTTAAACATTATGTAATTTTGGAATAGGTGAAAATTATTTTATTAATATTTAGTTTAAAATATATATTCCGTGGAGAATGATTTTAAGATAAACATATGAATTAATTTAGTCTATTCAAAATATTATTATTTAATTTTTTTGTTATCATAGTGTGAACTTGTTGATTAGTTGTTATTACATAGTGTAAATTATTATTTAAGTGTTATTTTGTTTTAAATAGTATTATATATTAATTGTGAATATGTTCATTTAATTAATTTATCACACCTTTAATAAAGTGTATTAGATTGTAATATTGTAACAATTAATAAAGACTATTTTAGATTGCAAAGTTTTTATGAAATGTTAGACGACAATGTTCATGGAGGATTATGTTGGATTGTGCCATTTATCCATGAATATGTTGTATTATTGTTATGTTCATTAATGTGTTTGGTAGCGTTACGACATTCAATGTAATGTAATCAATACAACATTTATTTAATTTATGAAATGCTATATTGGTCAATGACAGTCAAGTTGAATTGTGACGTTGCTTAGTGGTCATGTTGCATTATGGTAATGTTGCTTACTAGATTTTTGTTGCAATATGAGATTCATTAAATTGTTTTGTATATATATAAATAGATTTATTATTATTATATTTAAAATAAATTTAATTTTTAAAAACTATATTAAGAATAAAAAAATTTCTAAACATGAAACAAAAATGAAATCACACTGGTTTGATGTATGAACTAAATTTAAATAAATACTTAATACCACATGATTTTTGGTTTAATGTATGAGCTAAATTTAAATAAATACTTAATACCACATGATTTTTATGATAAAAAAAATTATAAATTTTAAACTTAAAAGCTTATCTACCATAATTAAAAAGGAAAAAAAAACTCTTGCTACAATCTTGAACTATCACTACCATCTACAATCTTGAAGACAAGGACTACTCCCTTATTTAACTATTAGACATTTTAAGACACATGAACATAATTTATCACATACCACCTTTCTAATCTATTCAAATGGATTAAATTAACACATTGAACTTTTTCATGACGACATATAGTTAACAAGAAGGGGAGGTTGCTCTATGAAATAGAGCTTTGACGAATCAGAAGCAACATTGCATGGAAGCGTAGACCTAGGTCTGGTTGGGGCGGGGGATACAACTCCCCTCGAGTGACCATGGAAAGAGCGACCTCCTGGTGCCATACTTCTGGCGGGAGCGAAGGCGCTAGTGGAGATCTAGATGGTGAGAGAGATGGACCGGGCATGGGGAGAAGATCATGCCAGAGAGGATGCCTCCCGAGGGCCCAAAATATCCCAACAATCTAGATCCGGTCGAAAATGATATGAGGGAAAATTGAGATGTGGAAAGAAAAGGCCCTCATCGAGAAATTTGTAGGGGTTTGGCCGAGAGAAAAAGATCTAGTTCGGTGGATCCAGGGCATGTGGAAACCTAAGGGCCACTATGACCTCCATTTAGGGGCAAAGGGGTTTTTCACCATTGTCTTTGTTAACCAAGAGGACAAGGACAAAGTCTTGGAGGGAGGGCCTTACTTATTTTTCTCAGCAGGGCTCTCCCTAAGATCCTGGAAGGAACGATTCAACCCGGAAACTGAGGATCTGATAGTAGCCATAGTGTGGATCTGATTGGTTGGTCTCCTAGGAGAGTAATGGGATCTGGAAATATTAATAGACATTGGCAATTCAATAGGGGTATTTGTGAAGGTAGCCGAGTAAACCAGGAATCAGATGTATACGACCTATGCTCGCATTTTTGTCTACATGGACTTATCAAAGGACCTATCGGAGGAAGTAAGCTTGAATTGGGAGGACGAGGAATGGATCCAACAGATTGACTATGAGAAGTCCCCTTTTTGGTGCAGGATCGGCCATGAGTATGGCCATTTTGGAAGGGACTTCCCAAAAGGGGTCGGGGAGCATACAACCTCTGCTCAAGAAGGGGAAGAGAAGTAGGACAATGAAAGATTCACATAGGTTAAGAGCAGGAGGCAAGGAAAGAACAACGGAGGGAGAAAACCGCACAAGGAAATGACATGAAAAAACCTAAATAGCTAAAATCCTTTCCAGATCTTGTACGAAGAGGATGTAGGGAAAGAGTAGGTGGAGGAATATGTCTAGACCAATGCTCAGGAAGTAGAGACAAGGATTCTCACGGACGGAACTGACATGAATAGCCTGATGGATGTCATGGAAGAGGACAAAGTGAAGGAAATGGAATTAGGAGAGCTAGACTTGGATGCGCTTGAAAAACAATGCGAAAAGGCAGGTGAGGGTTATGTCTCTCGGGAGTAGGTGGAACTCCTCAAGAAATCCATCATCTGATCCAAATCCCACCAAGATCTGGGGATCAGTACAAAGCTTCAGAAGGGGAGCAAGAGGAATTCTTTGGAGGAGGATCTGACATAATAGGATTTGAACCCGAAATTCGACGTCATCTGACATTTCGTACGGATGTGTTGGACATCAATCATTGAAAATAACGATGATCAGGAAAGTTTTATAGCACCGTCGAATATCCGACACATCAGGCGTTACATATCCGACCCCCTAGAGTGTCGAATATCCGACCCTAAAGCGTCGGATTGCCAATGGTATGGTGTCGAATATGCAACGGTTCGTGGACCCAAAAGTGTAGGATATCTGACCCAAGTGTGTCCCATATTTTCAACGGTCACTATGTTCAAGGTGTCGAACATCCAACGCCTGGCCATTATAAATATATTTTTTTAAAATATTTCAACATGTTTGTTGTAGAAACGACGGATGGTTTGCGAAATTATTTGTTCCTCGATGGATGATTTGAGAAAATTATTTGTTTCTCGACAGACATTTTCAGGAATTGTTTTATTCTTCAACGGTCAGTTGTGGGAATTTTGTTTTTCATCGACAGACAATTTGCCGAGAATTTTTTATTCTTCGAATTCTCTCCGTTTGAACAAATGTTGATGTGTTTAACTTGATTTTTTAAGAAAACCAGTTATATTCATTAACAAAGTTTGTGACAAAATGTCAAATAGAAATATTCCGGATCCAAACGAAGACAACCGACAATTGATTGCTAGACTATGGGATGTGATGAAACGAAGGGGTGATGGCAAATTTTATTGTCCATGTACTCAATGTAGGGGATTTAAGAGGAGAATAATATTGATCTCAACAACCACAAAATATTGCAGGGAACATGGACACGCTGAGGGGGGGAATCAATATCGTCCATTTGTAGGTTTAGCATTATAAAGTTTAATATATTCTTTTTTTTTAATTGTATGTATTATTTTTATTTTTCATATATTAATGTATATTTATTGATGTTTCCATTAATTTATATTAAAGGAAAGACACCCTACAACATATCGTCGAGAGGAAGTGCTTTCAGAACAAGTTCAGGATCAAGATCATGGAGCCTGTATGCTTAATGAAGAACAACTAAATGATCATATTGAACAAGATGATCATCCCGATATTGTAATTGAAGATGATGGTACAAATACCTTGATCCATGATTCATTTAATGTTAGAATGGATGATGACGATGGCATTGATAATGAAAATGATAATGAATTTGATGATGTTCACGATATACCTCTTCTCGATAAGGCATATGAACCCATTTATGAAGGCTCCAAAACAAATCTTCTCTCTGCCGTATTGTTGATAATGAACTTGAAGGTTATGAATGGTCTTTCAAACATTGCAATCACACGGATGCTAAGGTATGTAAAATAATCCATCACATATATAGGATCGTGATAAAGTTTATCTGTATTCCTCTAATAATTGTATTGTTAACTCATTCTTGATCATCGTACGGATGAAGCGTGTTTCGTTCATATTATTTATTTATTACATTAACTATTTTTTTAAATTTTTTTTGTAGCTTGATAGCTGAATTTTTGTTACCACAATCAAATATTTTACCTCGCACATATCGAGATTTATCTTCCATCAGAAAAGAGATTGGAATGCATTATGAAGCAATTCATGCATGCCCCGATGACCATGTTATATATTATAATCAACATGAATTTTCAACAGAATGTATGGAATGTCATGTAAGTAGATATCATACAAATAAAGTAACAAAAAAGGTCCCTCAGAAGGTTCTTCATTATATTCCCATCATTCCACGTTTGCAACAACTGTTCAGGTGCAAAAACATAGCACAATTTATGGATTACCATGCTAGGAAAAGAAGTCAAGATGATGTTATCCGAATGCCTGCAGATGGTTCTTCTTTTAGAGATATGGAGGAAAGGTGGCCTCACTTTAAAGAAGAACCACATAATTTTAGGATTTCTTTGGCAGCAGATGGTGTTAATTCATTTGCATAGATGAAATCCATTTACACGATGTGGCCTATTTTTGTTATCAACAATAACATTCCTCCATAGCTGTCAATAAAGAGGGAGCACATAATGCTGCCGATGATTATTCCAGGTTTTTTTTGTCAAAAATTGTTTTATTTATAATGTAGTTGTGGCATCTCATTTGTCGTATTATGTTTCTTAATTTCATATATATATCTATTATTTTACTCTTGTGCATGGTTTATATATCTTAATGGTTCTCATAATGATATATTTTATATGTACTTCAAATCAATCAGGTAAGTTCCAAGTCAAAGATATGAATGTATACATTGAACCTCTTATAGATGAGCTACTGAAGTTATGGAATGGCATAACTATGTATGACGTATCTAGACAAATACAACAAAGGAAATTTCAATTCCATGTATTGGTTTTATGGATAACACACGATGCCCCTGGGTTAACTTCATTTTGTGGTTTGTAATTTTAAGTTCCACTTTAATTGCATTTAATGATATGGAGTAGTTAGAATAGTTTATTTATGAATATATTTGACATAGATATTCCATATCTAAATATTGTAGGTCTTTAGACAAAGGGAAAATTTGCATGTCCAGTTTGTGGTCCTAAGATCAAATCTCGTCGTTAAAAAATATTAAGAAAGGAGGTGTTTGATGAGTATAGGCATTTCCTCTCTAAGAATCACAGGTATAGAACAACTGAAAAGAATATTTTCAATGGCAAGCAGGAGACTGCATTAAAACCACGGAGAATGACACCTCACCTTTGGAAGATGCAATACAACAAAAATCGTCATCAAGGTACGTATGGATAATCGTATATGAATTGTTATGTATTTTAATTTTTATTATGAGTTGTTTACTGTAGTGGCCATATTTGATTTATGATGTAATTTATTTATAAACTAATATTCATGATGTCCATTGTGATCATGAAGGCATTAATGGGCTTCCATGAGGAATGAAAAGTTATCCTATTCAATTCAGCAGGTTGCCCTACTATGAGCACCTAAATATTGCTCATTTGTTTGATACAATGCATATTGGAAAGAATGTTACTGAAACCTTATGGCAACTACTAGAGCTAAGGAGGGAGAAAGATAAAGTTGTGAAAGCTTGCAAAGATATTCAAGAAAGCAACCATGCAATGAACTACGTCATCCAATTTCATACCAACGGAGAACAAGTTAATATAAACTCAATTCCATGGATGTTTACGGAGCAACAAAGTAATGTTGTCAAAGAAGTAATGTGGAAAATTAAATTTCCCACTGGATTTTGTGTGCACTTGAAGAATATCATAACCAAAAAAGGTGATTTTGTGGGGTTCAAAACACATGATTGGCATGTCTTCATCAAGGTAATTATTATTGTTATGTCCATATATTTTTTTTTTCATTTTACTGCGTATATTTTTTTTCTTGTTTGTATACTCTTTTTTTAATAAACGACGTGGTTTGTATGTTGATACAGTATGTTCTACCTCTCTCTCTCCCGGACAGCTTCAACAACAATGTCAAACAAGTTATATATAATCTTGGTATCTACATGAGGTAACTAACGATTACTTGCATGTGCTTAGTGTTTCTTTAATTCTTTGTATAATTTATATATATATTTTTTGTGTACTATTTCAGCATATATTGTAATTTAATGTTTATTTTTGTTAAATATCGTTATTGGTTTGCGTCAATTGTAGATGGTTGACATCTAAATAAATCCATAAAGAATATATAAAGTATTGGAGGAGAGAAATTCCTCGTCTCATGTGTGAAATGCAGAAGCATCTACCATCGGAATTTTTCAATGCACAGGAACACTACCTCATACACCAAGTTGAGGAGATTGAGTTGTGTGGACCTGTGCACTCAAGGTCCATGTGGATGGTTGAGAGGCACTTCAAATTTATCAAGGGTTTGCTGAGACAAAGATCACATGATGAGGGTTCTATGATGGAAGAATATACGGTATATGAAAACATGTTGTATGTTAGTGGATATCTTCCTATTTTAGCGTCAAAGCTCAATTTACGTTGCATTTGTGATCCAGACTTCAATAACAAATTTGAAGGGGAGAAACTAAAGGGGAAAGGTATATTGAGGAAGATGAAAGGTAATTATTAGCTAGTGGATGTTTATTATATCGTTCATATTCTAATTGTATTTTCTAGTCATAATTGCTTCAATTAAGAGCATACACTTTGTTCAGGATATTTACATCTTTCTTTCATTTTAATGGTTATTGTCATTGAAAAGTTGGTCAAGAATGGGATGCAATTCATTTATACATCGCAAACAATCTTGACTGAATGAAGGTATGGATTGAATGATGCAAACAATTGGGTCATGGAATATCATGGGAAGGTGTGGCTTCATTGGTAAAAGCAACACAACGCAATGGAGATAGAAATCTAACAAAAAGGGAAATCGATTTGGCATATGGTGTAAAGGATAAAATGGAAAGCATATAATTAATCTATCCCTCTAAATATTTTATTTTACAAATTACATTTTGACGTACATGTTCTTCTTTTCCATGTATTGCTGCATAAGGACTGAATGGTTGTGTAATCTTTTCGTGTATTGCTTATTTAAGGTAAAACACCATAATCCTTATGGTCCGCAATGGAGGTAGATATTGGATCAAAAAATTGGATGAAACAAAGAAAACATCAGATTCTGGGATATCTGTTGTCTTTGAGGTTACCAATGTTTCATATAGAACTGATAGACATCCAAAAGTCTCAGAAAATTGATACTATGGGTATTTGGAAGATATTATACAATATGTCTTTAAATCCTTTAAGGTAGTTCTATTCGTTGTCAAATGGTACAGGTTACGATTGAACCAACGTGATCCCGATATAACTATTATTGAACATGATAATGGATTTACCATGGTAAATGCAAGGTTGTTTGAGCCAGGAACAAAACCCTATGTTCTTCCAATCCAATGTGAACAAGTATTTTGCTAAGAGGTTCCAGGTAAAGCGGGCTGGTCATTTGTTGTGAGACATGATCCAAGGGGAAGGCCGGTAAAGTATAACCTAGATGGTGCTAATGAACAAGGTTCTCTGGAAGAAGGATATGATGACACAGAGCATGATCAACATGAGTTAGATGATGGTGATGATCCAAGAGAAGATGTACTCCAAGAAACAGTTGAATCCAATGATGTAGCAAACAATGTCAATGAAAGCTATACCGACGATGACACAATGAGCATAACTGATGATGACGACGACGATGATATGGCCAACCCTTACAATGTTGACTCTGGATCCGATGATATAGATGATGACATGGATGAAGAAGACGATGACATGGATGAAGAAGACGATGAAATATAATTAATGAAAGGTAAATATCCTCATGATTATTGTCATCATCATTATCATTGTCATCGTCATCATCAAAATCATAATTATCATCATCATCGTCGTCGTCATCGTCATCAAAATCATAATTATCATCATCATCTTCATCATCTTCATCATCGTCATCATATTCATCATCGTCATCATCATCATCATTATCATCATCATCATCTTAATCGCCATCATCATCATTAAAATTAAACCTAGATCAAATTAATTACTTCATATCATCGTTATCGTCGTCTGTAGCATCGTCATCGTCTTCATCATCATCATCATCATCATACCGTCTTCATCATCATCATCCTCATCAACATAATCATCACCAACATCATCATCTTCATCATAATCGATGAAGATGACATAGTGTGTAGATTAGTGTTTAAAAACACTAATATCTTGATAGTATGAGTTAATTATATTGCCAAATACTATAAATAAAAATTAATTTAAAGTGATTTATGCCTAAACCTTTATCATTTGATAATGCACATAAGCTACATTGTAGTTAGTAACACACATGGTTTTCTTTTGACGTGATATTTGCTAATAAAAATAAAGTGAATATAGCTATAAATATTTAATTTTATTTATATTTGAAATATTTTTCCATAAAATATTTTATATGAAATTTTAGAATTTATCATTTTATTTTTGTTTTGAATATTTTAAATTTATTTTAAAAAAGTATTTAATTTAAATAAGATATTTATATAGAAGAATGTAGTTAGCAAAATTGATGTCCAAAATTTTTACTTAGTTTATTGCTATAATAAAAAGATTAGATGTTAAGAATGTAGAACATAACATTAGTGTTTTACATACCTTATGGCTCACGAAAATATATTAGATTCCAATTTTTTCATATATCTATGATCTTACCGCAACTTTATAGTTTGGTGACAAACATCAAATTCATTTTAGAAATTTAGACTTTGTTAAATTGCCACAACAATGGCTTCTTAAGTCGTTTAAATGTTGTCATTCCACCCACCAAAGTTTGACTCTCCTAATTGTTGTCATTCCACCCACTAAAGCTTGAGTCTCCTCAATAGCATATTTGTGCCTTACAACTATTAAATAAGATATATGTCAAGGTTCTTAGTAAAAGTGTATGTGATAATAAATCATTGTTCTCTTCTTTCTTTTATTAGGAATTTATGACTTTTTTTATGATGGTGATGACAATGATGATGACAATGTTACCATATTGGTCTATCGTATTTTGTTATATTGAATCCAGGCTCAAAAAGGGCACAAATAAGATAATAATGATTATAAAAGAATTGGGCCCTTTTCAATTTGGAAATTGATTTAAAAAGAAAATTGCCAAGCCATGCATTCTTTCAAAATCATCATCCTCATGATCATTGTCATCATCATCATCATTGTCATCGTCGTCATCAAAATCATAATTATCATCATCATCGTTGTCGTCGTCATCATCCTCACCATCCTCATATCATCATCATCAACATCATCATATTCATCATCATTGTCTTCATCATCATCTTCATCATCATCGTCATCATCATCATCTTCATCATCATCATCATCATCTTCATCATCATCTTCACCATTATCAGCATCATTTTCATGAACATCATTATCATATGGTTCATCATCATCATCACCCTCACCATCCTCATCATCATCATGAAAATAATCATCATCATCATCATCTTCATCATCATCAACATCATCATCATCATCATCATCATCATATTCATCATCATCTTCATGATCATGATCATGATCATCTTCATCATCATCAACATCATCATCACACACACATCATCATCATCATCATCAACATCATCATCATCAACATCGTTATCATCACACATCATCATCATCATCACCACAGATCATCATCTTCATCACACATCATCGTCGTCATCATCATCATGTGGTTCATCATCGCCATCATCCTCACCATCCTCATCATCATCATGAACATCATCATCATCATCATCATCATGTTCATCATCATGAACATCATCATCATCATCATGTTCATCATCATGAACATCATCATCATCATCATCATCTTCATCATCATCATGAACATCATCATCATGTGGTTCGTCATCGTCATCATCCTCACCATCCTCATCATCATCATCATCATCATATTCATCATCATCAACATCATCTTCGTCATCATCATCATCATCTTCATCATCATCATCATCATCATCATCATCTTCATCATCATCATTGTCGTCATCTTCATCATCATCATCTTCGTCTTCATCATCATCATCATCTTCATCCTCATAATCAGCATCCTCATCTTCATCAACATCATCATCATCATCATCATCATCATCATCATCATAATGATCGGCATCATGGATAACATCATGATCATCATCGACATCATCATCATCAGTGACATCCTCATCCTCATCGTCATAGATTCACTGCACACATAAAGACTCACATAGATACACCCCCCTCTTTGTATATATAAAAAATAAAACATAGTATATATATAAATAAATAAAATAAAGCATAAATAAATTAATTAATTGAAACATAAAAAAATATCTATAAATAATTATAAAACAATTATTTATAATACATATATAAATAAAATAACAAAAACATAAAACCACAAAAAAACACTAACAATGGCGTGCTATTATGAGAAAGCTTCTTCTATGCATCTCGTTGGGTGCTTGTGTTCAGTGATCACAACAAAGCTTCTTCATCTATGATGTGCATCTCGTTGGGTGCTTGTTGTTCAATGATCAAGGGTCGATCTGCGCAACTTGGTCGGAGAGCAATATCAATGGGAGCAATGATTTGGACAGTGGGAGCAACGATTTGGACCGGTCATGAAGACTAAGAAGAGTGGATTGTGGTTTTGTAGCGGACAAGGAGGCCAATTGTCATTCAAGACAATGCATCCCAAAATTGTGAGTATCGTGCCCTAATTCATGTCTATTTTTAATTTTTTAAGATAGTCCCGCAAATCTCCAAGGTTTCTTAGCCAATAGAGGAAAGGCAGAGGCTATTAGAGCAGGCTTAGACCTAGGTTGTACAGGGTTAGTACATTTCAATCCCGCCTTCTCAATTTAGGCTTTTGATAAAGCAAACCCTCGTTTTTACGGGGTCGAATGGTCCTCACTCTCTTGTCTAGTGGTGATGTGTTCCTTCTCACTCGGTTATGGTGAACGGGATCTTGTGTGGGTGAGAAATTAGACACCTCATTTATATACCTTGCCTACTTGATTACTTTACTTTTACCAACAACCCAAAGGGTCTCTGTTTATACTTCCTTCTTCTTCACCAACTTGAATCCTTCCTTTTTTAACCTTTGTTTGTAATGCATCCGAATTCAACTGTGAATTTTTTTGAGAGAAAAGCAATAAAGGAAAAAGGATTTCAGAGTATTCTGCCTCAATGGTGCGTTCAACAGATTCCCCAGTAGTAGGAATAGATTAGATAGTTGTGTTATCTTTATCATCTTTCAAACATGGGTTTTCTTCGCTATGCATGAATTTACATTGATCAGCTAATGACAGACCCAATTTGACAGTTTTAGCTAACTCGCATTTGACCCACATTGGCTGATATGGATTCTGAAGTCTGGCCAGTCTAAGCGTTACAATTAGTGGACGAACCCACCACATTTTGGTTCGCATTCAAAATGGTTTGGTTGTTTTTATGTGAGTTATCTCAGTAACTGATTCCCAAATAAGCTATTAAGCCGACCCCACCCAAATGAGATGCTTAAGGGAGGTTTAGAGAAGGATTCGAGTTCCACCATAGCCACGATAGATAGAGTTTTTCTGCTCACATGTATGCTCGGTCCGGTGGAGAAGGATGAAAATCGGTTGCTGCCATGAGCAGGATTGCTGAGCCATATTTTGTTGTAAGCAAGAAACTTGAACCTAACCCCTAGATCATTCAATATCATTATAAAATCCCTAGGTTAAAAAGAAACTCGAACCTAACCCGGTATTTTTCTAAATTGTAGCGACAACATGGGTTTTCCAGAATTCTGCCAAATGTTATGGATTTCTTCTTTAAGGTGTTTTATTATAGAAACCTTATATTAGAAAGCAACTTGAACCTAACCTAGTAATTCCCAAGCTCTAAATAACATGAGAGCTTGGAATATACAATATATTTTCATTAAGTGATTGAATGAAGTAATCCACTTACAATAACTATTTTTTCAAAATATTAAATTTTTTTCTACATACCTGTAAATATCATCATCAAACAAAACTGTCCATGAGGATAGAGTTCAAGAACTCTATCCACATGAACTATATCTCACAAAAGATAACAAGTGTTCAGCCAAGCAATGGTGAAGATTCGTGGTATTATGCTTCACAAGTTTGTGATGTTGCAACCTAATGAAACATAATACCACGAATTGTCACCATTATTAGCCAACACTTATTAGCTATTTTAGAGTTAGTGAATTGAAAGTGGCTAAGTCAATGCAAAAAAGAAAGGTAATAAATTTGACTAAATAAACTATTTTGATAATTGTATCCACATCTTCTGCTACATGCATTGCTTGCATACCTCACATATCTTGATGTACTATCAAAATTATTATTATTGGTATGTGTACCTTCTCTCATTGATAGTCTTCTTCCTATTTATTCTCCAAAACAACTATATTATAGGGCCTTTTGGCATGACATTGTTTTGCATGCAACTTTTATTTTGTCAATCTAGCATAACTAAAGCACCGAACCTACAAACATACTATCAAAACAATAGAATATCAGATTGGGATACTATATTTTTCCATTCGGTGATCCGGTACCTTTTGTAATACCTTCAACCCTTCAAAAGATAGGGGATAAGAGAAGGTACATGTGGTACCTAACAGGGAGAACCTAGATAATGCCTATAAACGAGTCATTAATGGTGATGATAAAAAATAGTTTCACCTTTGAATTGCTTCAATAGCCTATGAATAGTAAAGAATCCCTACTCCAGAAATATCATTTCACGAAATAAAACACACCATAATCCACGCATAATTTGATAAATGAATGGAAATAACTATCAATGGGCAATAATAATAATAAAAATATACCCATAGATCTTAGTTTAGGGATGTATTGAGGTTTATACCACATATTTGATAGTGTATGCATCCAATACTTAAACGAAATTTGGGTAGGTAGAACATGACATCAATTCATCCTCCATTGGAGTCCTTCAACCATTCATCTCGCTCCCCTTCGTTCGTAGGTCTCAAAATATTTACTTTGGGAAAAAAGTACTTATACAGTTCGATCAAAGCCATTAGCTGTGCAAGATGCTGGAAGTAAGGATATTGATTCATGTTTCACTTTTGTTGTCAAAAGGAATACTGATAAGTTAGGAAGTACCAAAGCTAGTCATTATGTGCATGTGGACTTATTGTAGGGAGAGAAGTCATGTCTACTTTTTTGTTCTTGAGTGGGAGCAATGATGAAACCACAATAGTGGTTTATAGATGGCAATCATGTAATGGAAATCACAGGGTAACTGGCAAACATTGGGAAGAATCATTGCATTGACAGGGAAACGTTTCATACCCATTCCAAATTCCCCAAGAGTAGGGAGTTCTAAATTTGTTTTGAAATTTGGACAGTTTATGGAGTGTAACAGTAGTGAGCCCTTTCATTTTTAGTTATGAACACACTAGGAGCAATGCTGGGCAGTCCTATGGGCATAAACAACTCTATAATCAAGTATGAGCATCAAAGGGACAAATCTGAGCACTTTGGGAGCATTCTAAAGGTCACAACAAACAGTAAAGCATCTCAAATCAGCTATAATTAGGGAAACTTTTAGATCTAGGCACATTGTAGTAATAAAAGATGATGATCAATGGTAATAAGAGGCGGTATTTGCAATTTTGGCTATGAAAATGAGAAATTTGTGGGTGAAAGGAACCCTAAAATCTCATTCATATTCCTTATAGTAGCATCCACATGAATTTTGGGCACAAGCAAACCTGTTTAACAGTAAAAAAGGGTATGAAGCAACCCTATTTTAGCATCTTGGGCACCCTTGTGCACTTATCCATCACCAAACATGTGTACCTCTAAATCTGGGCCAAATTGGAGGGTTAAAAGGAAGTACTGGGCACGAATATCCCTATGAAAAGTGATGAACAATGGAAAAAATAGGCTTTGATAAATGTTGAGTTGAATTTGAGGGTTGAAATGACATTAACAAACAATTCTGGGCACAGATATGGACATAACGAGCAGGCCTGGGCACTACAACAACCTCAAACCTTCATTCTGGGAATAAATAAGGGTTGTTTCAACCTCCTAAACAACAATTTATAGCAGTATCATGAATTCTGGGTGCTTTTTCTCCACAAAAGGGGGGTAAACAAACCTAAATAAAACAAATATCATTTAATTTCAGACCCTATAAACCAATTTGGATTGTGCTTTAGGTGATTCTCGACAGTCTCTTGAAGGAGATCAATAGCAAATAATAGTCTTTGGTGGCTTTCCTTGCAACCGTAGGTCACAAAACAACCCTAAAAATATCTGGACTTGTGCACAAGAGAAGTAACAACCCTAGTTGGCCCTAAAATACCAAGTTTGTTCTGCATTAAGGGCCCCTGTACATAAAATGGAAGCCCTAAAGAGGGCCAATTCACCTTGGTGTACTGGTTTATTGTTAGAGGAAGGCCTTCTCTCATTATTTGAGGAACATTCACCCTTGGAGACACATGCATAAGGGTAGTGTTCAGCCCTACCAAAGGAGAAAGTCATCATTTGAAGCATGCTTACACTCTTTTATAAACCATTTCATGAGAGATATTACATGCTTGGAGGTTACTCATTGAGCTGGTCCACTTGGAAGGTTGTTCACATGGTTCATGCCCTATTTTGTGAAGAACGCTTTTGTATTTGGGGGTTGCTTTATATATTGACGATTTTGCACATGGGTGGCATCTAGGGCCTACAAAGCAAGTTGTGTTTTACTCCAAATGGTTTTATGATGTATAGGAATCCTACAAAGCTAATTGACTCGATAATGAAGTAGGTTTAGAGTCTCGATGTTTATATTTCTAGGTTTTTTTTTTTAATTTAAGTGTCATGTGTGTGACCTGTGCAGTCCCACATTCACTTGGTTGATTTAGTACGGATTGGGAAGAAAGGACCATTTTTTTATCGATCCAGTCAGTCATACCCTGATTCGCTTGGTTCGGTACCAAACTTGTCACTCGAATCGTTTCAAAGGCTGAGTCAGCTCGGTTGGGGGTCAACTCGGTTGACTTGACCGAGTTTGAGTCTGAGTCACGAGGCTCATTGTAATCTTTTTATCGATAAAGGATTATTCTATATGTTTTATATATGTTTCTATATTGTATATAGAAACACACTTGATTAAATATGCAAATATTATTGTTGAGAAGGGGGTAGACCAGTAATAAGAACACCTGCATATCCAAATACACAACCACCATAATCGCTCCAACATTCTACATGTCATCATACTTTCTATATGTGATGTATGTTTCAAACATATTTCCATAGACGTGAAAGCATTGGTGACCAAGCATAGTGCCCATCCATGTATATTGCCAAATCCTTTAGGAACACACATTTATTATATAAATATTTGTGAGCATATCATAGTGCCTATGTATAACATGATATTTTGTGAGCCTCCCCAATACATGTTAGGAAAAGGAAATGCAAGCAATAAGTGAGAATGGAGACTTGTATGTAACTAAAAGAGGGGCATACATAAAAAAATTTAGGGCATACTTTAGAATTTTTTAGAATTTCCAGTGCACTATTGTAGGATTGCCATTATGCAACTAAGGCATTGAATTGATAGTCACAATCCCATTAGAATGATAAATTATGGGAGAGATCATAAAAACATTCCTACAAAAATATTTGTTAGAAAACAGGACCACAGAGCAATAACAGATATACAGTTATATTTATAAACAAGATGCAAAACAAATTAAAACAGTACAGAGAGACACAGATATAATGTGGTTCACCCAAACGATGGGCTACGTCCACAAATAAATTTTCCAGTCCTTTTATTGCAGTCCAGAAAGATGAAGGGATACACCCTGCAGTAAAACTGTTGCACTTCCTCTTCACGCTCTCATAGTCTCTCTTCCAGTACAATACAATGCCCACATCCAGTACAATTACAATGGAGCCTCCTCAAGCCTTATAAAGGCTTAATCACATGCAATACCATGGGACAATACCATGGGCTACAAAAAACCATGTGCCCAAACCATGTGCTAGACCTAACCACCTTTGACTCAATCCCAAGTCAAGGTTAACACATGCAATACCATGGGACGATACCATGGGCTACAACAAACCATGTGCCTAAACCATGAGCTAGACCTAACCACCTTTGACTCGATCTCAAGTCAAGGTTAACCCTAACAATCCCCCTTTTAAACTTGACTTGGAGTAATCACCAACTCCCCTCAAGTATTTACCGAGGAATCTTACATAAAACCCCCTATCACCTAGGTCTATCTCTTGACTTTACCGATGATTTACCAGGGGTATGCATGCCTTACCAGGTCTTACAGCCATATGCCCATTTACATGCAAACCACTCCATTACATTTTTTTCATGTGCCTTCATGATGACTAATCACAGCAACTCTACTGTTGTTGCACTTGCTGGACCTTGGACTTGGCAAATTTCTTCTTTTCACCTTCATGCTTTAAGGCCGACAAAAACCGAGCAGGAACTCAGTTTCTCTCTGGTTACTCCCTTTGTCAACATGTCTGCAGGATTCTGGCTAGTGTGAATCTTTTCCAGTTTTAACAGTTCTTCATCTAGAACATATCTTATGAAGTGGTATTTGAGTTCTATATGTTTAGTCCTTGAATGAAAGACTAAGTTCTTTGCAAGATGAATGGCACTCTGGCTGTCACTGTACAACCTACTATTCTCCTGTTTCTTACCCAATTCTTCCATGAACCTCTACAACCAAATCGTCTCCTTACTAGCCTCTGTAGCAGCAACCTACTCTGCTTCCATTGTTGAAAGTGCAACAACTTGTTACAGTTTTGAAATCCAACTTACTGTTGTTCCACCTACAGTGAACACATACCCTGTGGTGCTCCTCCTGATGTCTATATCACCAGCCATATCTGCATCAACATATCCCTGTAGAACAGTGTCTGAACCTCCAAAACATAATGCATGAGAAGTGGTGCCTCTCAAATACCTGAGAATCCATTGTACTGCTTTCCAATGCTCTTTACCTGGATTATTCATATACCTGCTCACAACTCCCACTGCATGTGCAATATATGTTCTTGTGCACACCATGGCATACATCAAGCTCCCAACTGCTGATGAATAGGAAATCTTGGACATGTAATTTATCTCTTCCTGTGTCTCTGGACACATATGCTTGCTTAGTTTGAAATGGCTTGCCAAAGGTGTGCTGAATGGTTTTGCATTCTGCATTCTAAACCTCTACAACACCTTTTCTATGTACTCACCTTGAGACAATGTCAATTTGCGATTTTTCTTGTCTCTTTTTATTCTCATACCAAGGATTTGCTTTGTAGCACCCAAATCCTTCATCGCAAATGATTTAGCTAGTTTTCTTTTGAGCAAATTTATATCCTGCATGTTAGACCCTGCAACAAGCATGTCATTCACATACAATAACAAGATAATATATCTTCCGTTATCTAGCCTCTTGAAATAAACACAGTGGTCAGAATGACATTTATCATAACCTTGTTCTGTCATAAACTTATCAAATTTTAAATACCACTGCCTTGGAGCTTGCTTCAGGCCATACAAGCTCTTCTTCAACCTACAAACCAAATTCTCCTTCCCTTTGACCTCATACCCTTGTGGCTGCTGCATATAAATCTCTTCCTCCAAATCCCCATGGAGAAAGGCTGTTTTTACATATAATTGTTCAATATGAAAATCTTCTACCGCCACTAGACTTAAAATAGTTCCAATTGAAGTCATTTTAACAACAGGAGAAAATATTTCATCAAATTCTATACCTTTCTTTTGTGCAAACCCCTTTACAACAAGTCTAGCCTTGTACTGTTTCTTTCCTCCATCTTCTTCCTTCAACCTGTAAACCCATTTATTCTGCAATACCCTTTTTCCTGCAGGAAACTTAACTAGATTCCAAGTCTAGTTTCTTACCAATGAGTCCATCTCCTCATCCATGCCTTGCTCCCACTTCTTTCTAGTTTCTACTTGCATTTCTTCTTCAAAACATTCTGGCTCACCAGAATCAGTCATCAATAAATAATACAGTGAAGGAGAGAATCGTTCAGGGGGTCTACTTAACCTGGTAGACCTTCTTACAGTTGCAGGAGTTTCAGGTACCTGCTGCTGCTCTTGATTTTCTGGTGCTTTTGGAACTTCATTTTCTTTGATTTCATCAAGCACTGTATACTCTGTGTTTTCCTTTTCTTCTTTCTTTCCCTGCAACTGGTCTTTGTACATGACCTTTTCATTGAATACTACATCTCTACTCCTAATTATTTTGCGATTTTTAAGATCCCATAAGCGATAACCAAAATCATCAACCCCGTATCCAATAAAAGTACATTTCTTGGATTTAGCTTCAAGCTTTTTTCTATCATCTTTATCAATATGGACAAATGCTTCACAACCAAAAGTTCTCAGAAATGAGTATTTTACTTGTTTACCTGTCCATGCCTCCTCTGGAATTCCACCATCCAAAGCGCTTGAAGGCCCTCTGTTTATTAAATAAACATCAGTGTTTACAGCATCAGCCCAAAACTATAAGGGCAACCCTGCATGCAATCTCATACACCTTGCACGCTCCATGATCGTTTTGTTCATCCTTTCTGACACGCCATTTTCTTGGGGTGTTCCAGGGACTGTCTTCTCTCTGTGAATCCCATTGTGTGAACAGCAACTGTCAAACTCCTTGCTGCAGTACTCGCCTCCATTATCAGATCTAGGACATTTCAACCTTTTTCCTGTCTCATTCTCAGCCAAAGCTTTCCACTTCTTAAAAGTATCAAACACATCATATTTCTGTCTAATGCAATAAACCCAAGTTTTTCTAGTTGCATCATCAATAAAAGTAACATAATAATGAGAGCCACCAAGAGATTGTACCTGAGCTGGTCCCCATACATCTATATGGACAAGCTCTAACTTTTCACTCTTCTTTTGTTTCCCAACCCTGAGAAATCTAACTCTCTTCTATTTTCCATAAACACAGTTCTCACAAAATTCCAAACTTACCTGCTTCAGATCTAGAAGCAGTTTCCTTGAGTGGAGAATCTGCATCCCCTTCTCACTCATGTGGCCAAGCCTATGATGCCACAACACTGCACCTATTTCTGTGGAAGCTACAGAAATAGAATAATCAGTGTTATGAGGACATAAATATAATGTACCTATCCTATCTCCTTTTGCAATTACCATTGATCCTTTAGTAACCTTCCACCACGTTTCTCCAAACGCAGACAAACAGCCGTCATCTCCCAACTGCCCTGTTGAGATCAGATTTCTTTTCATAGCAGGAATGTGCCTTACATCCTTTAGCAACCAGTCATTTCCATTATTTAGTTTGATCCGTACCTTACCCTTTCCAACAATTTTACATGGTTCATCATCCCCCAATAACACATGCCCAAAATCACCTTGAACATAATTATAAAATAATTTCCTATGGGGTGTAGCATGACATGAAGCCCCTGAATCTACTACCTAGTAATCACTAGTATTATCTAATGCAAGAATCAAAGCATCTTGTAACACATCACCTGCTACATTAGCTTCCTGGGTAGTCTCTTGCTGCCTCTCACCTTTCTTCTTTGGTGCTCTGTAGTCTTTCTTTAGATGTCCTTTCTTACTGCAGTTCCAGCATTCTATTTTTCCAAATCTGGACTTGGATCTTCCCTTTTTAGACTTGTTGTGATTTCCTGGGCTCCTTCCTCTCTCGTGTTGTCTCCCTCTGCTCTCCATGGTCAATGCATTACCTGATGTCTCACCTGTGCTTTTCCTTCGCATTTCCTCGCTAAGAATAACACTAACAACATCATCAAACTTAAGAGTGTTTGAACTAGGGACAGAGTTACTTACAGCCATGACCAAGCTATTCCAACTTTTTGGCAATGAGCGCAAGATTAGAAGAGCCCTAACCTCATCATCAAAGTTCACTTTTACAGAACTTAACTGACTGGTAAGTGTATTAAACTCATTTAAATGGTCAGCAATAGATCCACTTTCCGAAATCCTCATATTAAATAAACGCTTCATTAAAAATACCTTGTTAGAAGCCGAGGGTTTTTCATAGAGCTTACTCAATACACTCATCACACCCTCTATTGTTATTTCTTTAGAAATATTGAAGGCCACCAATGAAGCCAGTCACAACCATATTGTTCCTAGTGCCTTTCTGTCAAGAACCTCCCATTCTTCATCCTTCATAGCCACTGGCTGTTTTGTTTTTCCGTCCAACGGTAGGTACAAATCTTTCTGGTACAGATAGTCCTCCATTTGCATCTTCTATAACTGATAGTTTTGGCCGTTAAATTTATTGACCCTAAACTTTCCTTCTTCTGCCATTGCTCCCACTCGAACTAGGAACCCTTCTTTCCTGTGAGTTTACAAACCAAATAGACCTTTTGGCTCTGATACCAATTGTTAGAAAATAGGACTGCAGAGCAATAACAGATATACAGTTATATTTATAAACAAGATGCAAAACAAATTAAAACAGTACAGAGAGACACAGATATAATGTGGTTCACCCAAATGATGGGCTACGTCCACAAAGAAATTTGCCAGTCCTTTTATTGCAGTCCAAAAAGATGAAGGGATACACCCTGCAGCAAAACCGTTGCACTTCCTCTTCACGCTCTCACAGTCTCTCTTCTAGTACAATACAATTCCCACATCCAGTACAATTACAATGGAACCTCCTCAAGCCTTATAAAGGCTTAATCACATGCAATACCATGGGACAATACCATGGGCTACAACAAACCATGTGCTAGACCTAACCACCTTTGACTCAATCCTGAGTCAAGGTTAGCACATGCAATACCATGGGACGATACCATGGGCTACAACAAACCATGTGCCCAAACCATGTGCTAGACCTAACCACCTTTGACTCGATCTCAAGTCAAGGTTAACCCTAACAATATTAACTGATAAGTATGGTTTTGGTGTATCATTTGGAGAGTAAAATCCTATAACAATAGTTGTTATTATGACTCATTAAAGGGTCATAGATGAGATCTGGGCACTTTTAGGCCCTTCAACTTTCAAGCAAAAGAAGCCATAAACAACAAGTATGTGCACCCTAGAAAATATGGAAAAGATCATAAAACATATTACGTAAAATGGATAATCATCTACAAAATCACAACATCATTCATGGGAAAACTAAAAACCACTTACAACCATCAAAAGTAACGGTTACAACAACAACGAGTGTAGAGTAAGGAGAGAGGAGTGGTCAGGAAAATGAATAATCGGGCCAATGTAGAGTGGAAAAGTGACCAGCTAGAAGTTTGGAAGAGGAGATTAATCAAGATTCCTTGAAAAAGGAACTCATGTCAAAGATGCTTTTTGATGGAAGTGACCAACATACCAACTCCTTATCACTTCTATCTGAAGTAAATGTAGATGAATGCGAAGATATGTTCTTTGAAGGAGATAGTCCATTAAAGGAGAACCTCTAGGCCCTGTACAAACATATATTGGCATAAATTGCAGTGTTATATTTGATGCATATGCATAACAGATCGTTTCAAGCTTGATAATGTTGAAAGGCCAAAGTACAATGGCCACAAGCATACATATGAAGCTTATGAAGCCTACCCAATTCATGTTAGGAAAAGGAAATGCAAGCAATAAGTGAGAATGGAGACTTGTATGTAACTAAAATAGGGGCATACATTAGAATTTTTAGGGCTACCAAATTCCCACACCTATTAACCAAACTCATTCTTGACAAGCTTTTTCTTTAACAAGTTTTTTGCTTATACGTCTTTCCAAGTTTTTTTTCTTATAAGTCTTTCCAAGTTTTTTTGCTGGTATTTTTCTATGCTTATGCCAATTTTTTTTTCGGCCATGGTGCAGTTAGAACCAAACATGTATTTGTCAGACCTGTCTTCCTATAGCGAAGGGAGTTTGGGAAGGCTAGAGGAAAGTGAGACATCTAGTAGGTCTACAAGGTCTAGATCAACTAGATGTCGGAAGATCAGAAGAAAATTCAACAAACGCATGAATTTTTTTCTCAAAGGAGGGGGGTCATGTTCCTATGATGATGAGATAGTGGGAGACACTGGCGTGCCCTTAAGGTACCAACACCTAGTGAAACAATGGGTTCCTAGTGATCTTCATCAAGTAAACACTAATTTTTGTGTGAATGAGAGGATATATAGCATTGCACCGTCGTCATTGCAAGGATTGGGGTTGTTTTGCATGGACGACAAAAAGGTTGGATATGGTAGATGTACAGAATTGATGGAGTATGTTGGACCCTGTTGCAACTACAGTGATTGGATGCACCTAGTCCAATATACACGAAGTATGCATAGATATGGGTTATCAGCGAATTATATACAACTGAAAGACAAAGCTTAAAATAAAGGAACAACGTTGTACATGGACAGAAGGCCAAAAAAAACTGGTAATATTGCGGGCTTTATAAACAGTACAAAACCAGGGTCTACACTAAAGCAACCCAACTGCATATTTGAGTCGCGTGAAGGAAACCGTGTCTTTGTATGTGCAATTAAATCAATAGTTGCTGGTGACGAACTGCTTATTGATTACAATTTGAATCGTGTAGATCCAAACACTGTTAGTATGGTTGTGGTACAACAAACAATTTAACTGCCATTTTATTAATTATTTTAACATCTATAGGACTTTTCGTTAGCATATAATTGTAATTTTCTACTTTTCATGTTTCCTTATGTAACTTTTAGTATGTTTTTTATGCAGGGTTCTCTTAGGGGCACCTCCATCTCTATAGATGTTTGTCGACCCGAGTCAAGGAAGCATGTATACATTGATATTGCCAATGTAATATTAAATTTAGGATGGACATACAGATACATTTTTATGTATTTGCATTAGTATATTAGGTTCATTTATATAATATTATCTATTTTCCATGCAAAGTGTTGATCAGGGAATCCAACCGGCTATTGATCAACCAACTACAGCATCGGGGCAACAGCCAAACATGAATGTAATTATCCATTTCAAATACTTTAAAATCGTAAACATGTATATCGTGATGCATAATGTTTATTTTGTTATGTATTCTTTCGTTTTTATGTTTGCGTTCATGATGGTAATGTTGTCTACCTTTTTTGCAGAATGACAGGGGAAAGTCCCCAGCTGTTGATCAGACGACTGGAGCCTCGAGGCAACTAGTAAACCTAAATGTAATTCCACATTGTAAATACTTCAAAAATGTACACATATAAAACATGTAGCATATTGTTTATTTTTGTTCTGTATTTGTTAGCTTTTGCATATTGCGTTCATTGTGATAATGTTCTCTACTTTTTTTGCAGGTGGTTGATCGAGGTAAATCCCCATCTGTTGATCAGTCCACACCCTCATCTAGGCGTCAGGTAATCATAGATGTAATCCCTAATATAATTATTTACGCACACTATTGCTTTAAAGACTAAGCAATTTTTTTATATATTTCAATTGCAAACAGGGGATTCAGTTTATGAAACAACGTCTCAAAACTCTTTATAGAATGAGGTCTCCCAGTTGATGAGAGATAGTGAAATTAGAGAGTCTGCAGACCCATTGAGGGTGATACAAAAGACAATGGAAAAAAAAATGAGGAACTGATTCATTTGACATTGGCAGTTCCACTAATAGAAGGGATCAAACAAAGGATTCAATTGTTGTTACGGCAACGTAAAAAAATGGACGTAAGTTATCGAATAATAATGTAAATTCATTTATAAAAACTTTATAATATTTGATTTTATATGCTATTGAACTTATAGTACAATGGTTTGAATTTACAGTGCGCTATGGAGATTATCAGTGGTGGTTAAGGAAATTTCGGTCCTAGTGACCAAACCACTCCACGTACACCACATACTACTGCCATATTGTCCACTGAACAGTCAGCAAAATGCTTTGCGACACCCCCGAGGGCAGTGGAGGGTGCAACTGATGTTGCCCCACCCACAACAGATACTGCAAAAGAAGGGGTGGAAGCATTTCTTGGATCTTCTCGTGTGACTAGCACTGGTTCAATAGTGTGTACATTTTTGGTGAATGAAGAACTGGTTCCAATAAAGATAGAGAGGATTCCAGGTCATTATAGATTGTTCAATTTACTTTTTATAATGTGTCTAATATACCGATAATATTTTTTAATGTTGACTAATGATGGCATTAATGTTTTGCAGGAAATGATATATTTTATAAACATATGAATGATTTGGACTTGGAGATCTTCAGGCCCACCATCCGCACAATGTGGAACAAGCAGCCAAAATATTTAAAGGATGATCTGACTAATCGCTTGGTTAGTCTGTTCTGAAAAGATACCTTCGATACACTGAAGGTCCTACAGAAGGTAGGAAAACATCTGAAGATTGTCCGAGACCAGTATAGGGTTCACCTAGAAAAGAACCCTAGGTATGAGCACCCTCCAATGATTCCATCTATGGAGTGGAAATCCCTAGTGGAAGATGGAAAGAGAAGGGCCTGAGAAAATCAAGAAAGATACCTCCAGGTGGAACAGGGAGGTATGCAATACATTCCAAAATGTAGTGGTAAGCCTTATTATTACTAGTTTTTATATCAATTTTGGTACATCGACTAATGTATTTAAAAAGTTAATTAGGCTCTTGGACACATCTAAGGCCACCAAGGCAAGAATTGAAAAAATTGGCCAACACAAGCTTAGGCCCAGTGGTTACTCCAACTTGGCGGCCCGATATGTAAGTATCACAAAACCCAAATCCACATCCAAATATTATACATATTATTATTTTTGTTTTGTTCTGACAAAAAATGTAAAATTAATGACATCATGCAAATATGAAGGCTGACTGGTTCAAAGCTTGGCTTCGAACAGGGATTTAACGTCGTTGTTGAACACCGGAGAAGCTTGTCTGGGAATACTGTACAATCTTCTGCTGATCCATCTAGTGCCCCAGTATGCAAAAACTGTATAGTTTAATGATAATTTATTAATGCTCATTCAATTTGTTCCTTATAAATAAATTAACATAAATTATTTATTCCTTTTTGTGCAGGAAAATAATGACCTCGTTCATGTCGAGGATGTACATGAACAACCAAACGAAGATCATGCTTCTCATCATGGCAATGAATTTATTAATGTCCTACTGTTTTTTATAGACCATTGCAGATGATGAACATTAATTCTAATTCTACACAATTCAACTACAAAGCATGTAGATGGAGATAACACGAAACAGGTTGGGCCTGTACGAGATAATGTTGAACATGTCGATGTGCCCATTGCAAGTAAAAACACACATTCGTTATGTTTTTTTAAATGAATTACTCGTATTTATCAAAATATAAATATATTAATAAAATATTTTGACATTATTGCATAAATTCATCACCCCTCACTTGAAGTTCAACCTTGCGAGCAGACTGTTAGAATTTCATCATCAAGCTAGCATTATATTTGGATCTTTACTGAGAGAATAACAAGCACAACAATCAAACACAAGAGATAAAAAACACAGTGTTTATCCTCGGGGAAACCATAAATGGTGAAAACCCCACAACTTCCTTAGAGATAGAATCAGCACCAAAATAGAAAAGCCCCAAAACAGTAAGTGATCTCCCAACAGCAGTAACCTTCTTCTTGTTTAGCCCCAGTGTCTTCTCCTTCCTCAACTATGTGCTACACTTGAGTGTGTATAAGTTGTGTGTTAAATAGAGAGTCCAACTCTCTATTTATACTAATCCCGACATGACTAAAATTCTACCATGGCCGACCTCTACTAGGAGAGTCTAATAACCCTAGTGCCCCAAAACTGCAAGGACTTTAACCCTTAGACAATAGGAGGGTTACCCACAATGACTTGACATGACTTGTTTACATGATAGAACTATCCGATAGGAACATCGGGGCATGAAATAAATCAAGTACATCCCGTAATAAACATCAGGTTACAATATATAATAAATACAATTGAAATACATTTTGAAGTTACATATACATCAACACTCCCTCTTAACTAGGAATGTATTCTTTCGACACAATTTTCAGCACAAGTCTTCTTCTCTGTATCTTCTGGATCCTCATCGAGTCCTTGTCATCTTCAAGTCTTATTCATGTTCAAGTCATCTTCATCATTGGATCTGGATCATCACTGGACATCATCACTGGATCTGGATCATCACTGGGAATCATCACTGGATCTGGATCATCACTCAATTTGGATAATTTCTACTGGATCATCATCACTCGATCTGGATCATCACTGGGCATCATCACAGGTGATATCTCTTGATTCTTCTCGTCATAGGAACCTCTACAGAGCCATTTCTTTTTCATACTGGATGTATCATCTCAGAGCTAGTCCTTTTTCATACTAGATGAGGCATCACAAAGCTGGTCCTTTTTCATACCAGATGAGGCATCACAGAGCTGGTCCTTTTTCATACCAGATGCAACAGCTAATCAAAGCTAGTCCTTTTTCATACTAGATGAGTCTTCTCAGAGCTAGTCCTTTTTCATACTAGATGAGGCATCACAGAGATGGTCCTTTTTCATACTAGATGAGGCATCACAAAGATAGTCATTTTTCATACCAGATGTGGCAGCTACTTAGAGCTAGTCCTTTTTCATACTAGATGAGTCTTCTCAAAGCTATTCCTTTTTCATACTAGATGAGGCATCACAAAGTTGGTCCTTTTTCATACCAGATGAGGCATCACAGAGCTGGTCCTTTTTCATACCAGATGTGGCAGCTACTTAGAGCTAGTCCTTTTTCATACTAGATGAGTCTTCTCAGAGCCAGTCCTTTTTCATGCTGGATGTTCCATCTACACATAGCTAGTCCTTTTTCATACTAGATGTGTCTTCACAGAGCCAACCCTTTTTCATGCTGGATGTGGCATCCACATATACCTGACAATGGAAGGAACCAATCCTCTCACCATGTCACAACTCTTACATCCGACAATGGAAGGAACCAATCCTCTCACTATGTCAGAATGGCACAACACTTACATTTGATCATGAAAGGAACCAATCCTCTCACCATGTCAGAAGGGCTCAGCATGGACACATCACTTCCTCTTGGGAGGTACCTCGATTTAGAGAACACCAAGCTTCTCCCTGAAGTACTCAAACTTCACCCTAGACAATGGCTTAGTCAACACATCAACTATTTGTTCATCCGTCGCAACATACTGGAGCTTCACTGCTCCTCTCTGCACCGTATCCCTGATATAGTGATACTTGATCTCGATATGCTTCGACTTGTCATGGAATATTGAATTCTCTGACAACTTTACACAACTCTGGTTGTCACAGTATATACAAGTAGCATCTAACTAGAGATCAAATAAATCAGACAGTAGCTTCCTCAACCATACTGCCTCACAACTAGTTGAACAGGATGCAACATACTCTGCTTCAGCTGTACTTAGTGCCACACGGGATTGATTCCTATTAAACCATGAGATCACACTTGATCCCATACTGAAGCAACACCCCAAAGTGATCTTCCTATCGATGGCACTGCCTGCCCAATATGAATCAACATAAACCTCCAGTTTAATCCTTTGATTAGCCTTATACTTAAGCCCATAATCAACTGTACCCTTCAGGTACCCCAGAATATGCTTTGCAGCAGTCAAGTGAACATGTCTTGGATCTGTCAAGTATTGGCTCAAGGTGTTCACAACAAAGAAAATATCTGGTCTCGTGTTCATCAGGTACATCAAGGACCCAATCATCTGACGATACATCGTGGCATCAGCTGTCTCTGATGAAGCATCACTTAATAGCTTCAGGTTTGATGCCATAGGTGTGGTTAATTCCTTGCAGTCCATCATCCCAAATCTCTTCAAGATCTCTACTACATATTTTCCTTGTCTAAGGAATATTCCATCTGTAGTCTGCCACACCTCCATACCTAGGAAATAATGCATCATTCCCAAGTCCTTCATCTTGAACTCAGCATCAAGCTTTCTCTTCGTATCCGGAATCAACCCATCCATACCTGTCACAAACAGATCATCTACATATAGTAGAAGTATCACCGGGTTTCCATCTTCCACCTTATAGTAAAGGTTGGAATCTGCTTTACTCTTGGTAAATCCCAAACTGGATAGAAAGCTGTCAATTCTACCCTACCATGTCCTGGGTTCCTGTTTCAAACTGTACAGGGCTTTCTTCAATCTACACACATGAGACTCCATGTCATGTGTCTCAAAACTGAGTGGCTGCTCCACATACACTTCCTCTTCTACTACACCATTCAAGAAAGCAGTCTTGACATCCATTTGGTGTATCTTCCAATTCATCACTGCAGCCAGGGAAAGTACCAATCTAATGGAAGTGTATCTGGCTACAGGTGCAAAGGTTTCTTCATAGTCTATTCCTTCTTTCTGAGAGAAACCCCAAGCCACAAATCTTTCCTTATACTTTTCAATGCTACCGTCTGCAGCATGCTTGATCTTGTAGATCCATTTGGAATTTACAACTGACTTCCCTTCTGGTCTTGGGACAATATCCCAAACATCATTCTTCATGATCGATTGATACTCTTCGATCATCGCATCCTTCCATTCTTTCCGTTCTGCCACTTCTTCATATTTGGAAGGTTCTTTATCAATGAAGTCACATAGTAAAGTTACATAACTGGAATAGGCTCTAGTCCTCTTTCTTTATCTGAGATTCTCTTCTGGAACCCCATATCTTTCCGCACCTTGGATAATCTCTCATACCCAAGCAGGTTTCCTCTTGTGAGGATTCTTTGTGGTTTTTCAAATTCTTGATCTTCTTCTTGAGTTTCTTCGTTCATGATTGTATCATGAATTCTGGGAGCTTCTGCTTCTTCAGCAGGTTTCTTTCTGGATTTGATGTAGGCTAAATCTTTGTCAAATGTTACATCCCTGCTGATGTCAGTATTTTTGAACCTTGGGAAGTATATTCTGTAAGCCTTCGAGCTTTCAGAGTATCCCACAAATATACCCTTCTTTCCTGAAGGATCTAATTTCGTTCTCTTCTCTTTTGGAATGTGTATGTACACAGGACAACTGAATATTCTGAGATGGTTTACTTCTGGTTTCTTGTCGGAGAAGACTTCTTCAAGAGTCTTGTTCTCGAGTACTCTGTGTGTAGTACGGTTCTGTACATACACTGTTGTTCTGGCTGCTTCTCCCCAAAGATGCATAGGAAGATATTGATCATGAAGCATAGCTCTTGCAGATTCCATGATGGTTCTATTCTTCCTTTATGCAATCCCGTTCTATTGTGGATTGTAAGGAGTGGACAACTCCCTCTTAATCCCTGAGTCCTTACATAGTTCCTTGAACTCATTTGAAGTGAATTCTCCGCCATTGTCTGATAAAAAAGTCTTGATCTTCTTTTCAGTATGGTTCTCGATCAAGGCTTTGAATTCCTTGAACTTGCTAAACACTTCATCTTTATTCTTCATGAAGTAAATCCATGTCTTCCTAGAAAAGTCATCAATAAAAGAAACATAATACACATACCTGCTTAGTGAGCTTGTTGACATTGGTTCGCATACATCGGAGTGGATGATTTCCAAGATTCCTTTTGCTTCGCTCTCACTACTTGGAAATGTCTTCTTTGTGTTCTTTCCTTTCGCACATCCTTTGCAGACCCCTTCATGTTTTGCTTGAATTTATGGAAGGCCTTCAACATCTTTGCTTGCAAGTGGTAGTGCTCTGTAATGTACATGTGCAAGCCTTCTATGCCAAAGTTTATTTGGTTCTACTGTGTCATTAACCAAAGCTTGATCTGGTTGGCCCTTCAACTTGTGTAAACCTCCTTCTTGTTCTCCAATCACTATTGCATTGTCAAAAGTCTTTCCCTTTGGCCACATAAGAACTTGGCCATCTAAAAAAGCAACCCTCATTCCTTTTGCATCCAATGCAAATATGGAGAGGAGGTTCTTCTTTAGTCCTGGAACAAATAATACATTCTTCATCTTCAAAGACTTTCCAGAATCTAATTTATAGAAGGATTCACCACTACCTTTTATTGGATACTGGTAGTCATCCTCAAGTTTCACCTTGTGAGGTGACTCATGTTCATATAGCTTCACAAATGATTCTTTGAATCCCCTCATGTTCTTGGAAGCACAACTGTCTATAAGCCAATCATTGCTTCCATATGAAACATTTTCCGTGAGAGTGGAGATCAGTACATATTCATCCTCACTTGAAGAGTCATCACTCTCTTGTCTGATTCTCTTTGTGGAAGGTTCATCATCCTCTGCAGCATGGGCATGATGTCTTCTCTTGTTTCCCTTCTTCTTTAGATTTCTTTTGTTAGGGAAGAATCTGGATATGTGACCTTTCTCATCACATGTGTAACATCTAATAGTATTAAGATGTTTTCTAGAGTGTGAGATCTTACCTTTGGAGTGATAATTGCTCCTCCTGTTTTTCTTGGAGTGAACTGTGAGAGCTTGATCTTCACTTTCCATCTTCTCTTCACGAGCTGCTATCCAAGCTTCTTCTTGAGAGAATTCTTCCCATAGTCTATTGAACTTGACTAACTTCTTTTTGGCACAGATTCCTCGAATGAAAGAGTCCCATGATCTAGGGAGACCATTCAAGGTGGTCATCACAATCTCTGCATTTTTCACTTCTTCATATACTGCTTCCAGCTGCTCCTTGATTTGAGAGACCCTTGTAAAGTAAGACTGAATAGTCTCAGCATTCTGGATCTTCACATTCTTCAATTGGTTTCTCAAATTCATCTTCCTGTTTATGTTCTTCCCTTCAAACAATTTGGTCAGGGCATCAAACATAGCTTTAGGTGTCTTGAGGGAGGACACCTGTGGTATGAGATGATCCTTGATAGAATCATCAATGATTCTCTTTGCCATAACCAACTTCTTCTTATGCAAGGCCTTAGCCTCATCTCCCTCTGGAACTGGAACCTCCTCATTGATATAGGAGTCCAACTCATTTTCGTCTAGGACCAGGGAGATCCTATACTTCCAAGCTCGGAAGTTATCAGCTCCCTCAAGCTTTTCATCAAGCTTGGTATGATGAGACATCTTAAACTTAGAACCTCAAATGGAAATACAAATGATTTAGATCTTACCAAGTCAAGATGTCATATCTAGATTTGGAGCTGAAATCTTGCAGTGTTGGTTTAGTAGCAAATTAGGGTTTTTCTTTTCCGGAGTTCTGTCCACCCAAATACCTTGAAATTTATCCCTAACTTTGATTTTTTAGAGGAGATCAATCCAGGCCTTGGGCTCACTGAAAAATTCCTCTTCTGTGAGAAGCCCTAATTTCCGGTAGCAGTTTCAGGTCCAAAACTAAAAAACCTCAGAATTCGATTTTGCTTCGACATAAAGATGTGCCCTAAGGAGGAGAGTTATTCCGCCTTACTTTTGCTGAAAATATGTGGAGGAAGATCCACAAACTAGGAAGCCCTAGTTCCCACAATTGCATAGTGTCTTCTTCTCAGGTTAGCTCTGATACCATGTTAGAATTTCATCATTAAGATACCATTATATTTGGATCTTTATTGAGAGAATAACAAGCACAACAATCAAACACAAAAGACAAAGAACACAGTGTTTATCCTCAGGGAAACCATAAATGGTGAAAACCCCGCAACTTCCTCAGAGATAGAATCAACACCAAAATAGAAAATCCCCAAAACAGTAAGTGATCTCCCGACAGCAGTAACCTTCTTCTTGTCTAGCCCCAGTGTCTTCTCCTTCCTCAACTATGCGATACACTGGAGTGTGTATAAGTTGTGTGTTAAATAGAGAGTCTAGCTCTCTATTTATACTAATCTTGACATGGCTAGAACCCTACCACGACCGACCTCTACTAGGAGAGTCTAATAACCCTAGTGCCTCGAAATTGCGGGGACTTTAACCCTTAGACAATAGGAGGGTTACCCACATTGACTTGACATGACTTGTTTACATGATAGACCTTCCCGATAGGAACATCGGGGCATGACATAACTCAAGTACATCCTGGAATAAACATCGGGTTACAATATATAAGAAATACAAGTGAAATACATTTCGAAGTTACATATACATCAACACAGACTAGTAGGGATATCTATGATCAGATTCCGGAAGATGTGAATCTAACTAAATATTTAAAGAGAAGAGAAGTAAAAAGGAAGTGACTAAACAAATTTTGAGTAATTCTTATTTATAAAAAAACATTTAATGTTTTTTTCCTCTGTTTCATGAATGAATGTTTGAATGAATGCTTTAATGAATGATTTATTGATTTTTTTTCTGCCATTGACTAAGTGAATGTTTTAATGAATGAGTTAATGAATGGTTTTTTCCGCTGTTGAATGATTGAATGGTTTAATGAATGATTTAAAGAATGATTTAATGAAAGCATCTTTCAACTATTGAGTGAAATAATTTGCAGTAGATGCATTGTTATTTGGATTGTGAAATAGTGAAATAAATTGTTATTTGCATGTAGATGCATTGGGTTTGGGGAGTTGAGAGTGATGTGGGGAGGGCGGGGGGAAGGGCCATAAGAGCTTCCACCTTCACGTGGTTGGTCCTTTTTAGTAGAGAATATTAAATTATTCTTGAAACAAAGAGGAGCTCAATGAATGGTAAGGAAGAATACATTAAAAAACATCTATTTCTATAATTTTAGTGTATAATTTTCACTATTGCTATTTGACTCCTACATTAGAACTTGTTACAGATAGTTTTGAGAAACGTTTCCATAGTTAAGAGGCAAGAAATGGAGTTTTGATTAGATCGATGGACTTATATACATAGTATTTTTGGTTATCCATGTTTTATCAGGTGATCTATTCTTAACAATTAATTTACTTGAATAGTTGAATAGTCTTGTAATTTACATTGTAATATAATTGTATTTATTTAGATTGGTTTTGTTATTTTCATAAATAAACAAAAATTTATTTGATGGGTCCTAACATGAAACTATTGCAACAGGACAAAAAATGAAGTATGTTGAATGATGTTTTGAAAGGTAAAGCATAAGAAGACAGTGTGAAGATCCACAAATCAAGGTATAATTATGTTTTCTTTTGTTTGATTGAGTTGTGTATTGGGTATTTATGCATGTGCACACACATACATTTAGTTGATGATGATGATTACCATAGATTGAGGCGAACTTTGTTCTATCTGATCTAAACAATTACCTTAAATAGTTTGATTTATCATGATAACTTGCCCCTTGGTAATACTTTACAAATTCCATATAGCTAGGACAACAAAACTAAATGTAGGCATTTCATTACAAGAAATATGATAGGCATTTGAGCTTGATGGGAATATGAAAGGTCAAAAGACAGAAAAAGATATATAGACTTGTGAGGAAAATGGTATTTGAAGCGTTGTTTCCCTATTATTCCGTAGGAGTATATTGTTATCTGCCCCAGTTTATCTTTCTCCCGTAGTTTTGTAATTTGTTTCTTAATCTCATATCTTGTTTAACTTTCATGTTTGATTGTGCAGTGGAAAACCTATGTTTATATTTGTGCTTATCCTTGTAGGTTGTGAGTTGGGCATGGTATACATTGGTATTTTCAGTTTGCATTGTGACTTTTCACCCCAACATCACTGTGCACTTTATTACTCATAATTGCTAATTTATTACAAAGTCTTCTTTGTGAAAATATTTTATTAGGCATTTATATATTTCTGTATTACTTCCAATTTATCATCGAGTTTAAAGTGGTCACTTAGAGCAAACATATCAACTCTGGAATACAAAAGAAGAATGACTGCATTGATAATTATGGTAACAAAGTATTGAGATCTACTTGAAAAAATAAATATCTATTTGCTACTTTATTTCTGGAAGGCATTGTTTGAATGCTTAATTTGTTGTTTTCAGGCAATATTCCAGAGGTATCCACGGCCTAAAAAATATTATCAGTCATTTTCACTAATTTACAATGATAGATCACTAGATTTGGTATGACATCTTTTCACTAAAGGAAACATTTTCACATTTGTTGGAAACAGTTTCGAGGTTCTTTCCAAAGGAAAAAATGTTTTTATTGAAGAAAGCCCATTTGTAGCCATGACTTTTGGTGGTGTTGATCCTAATCACTTCAAGGGTAAACATCAATATGCTCCTATTACTCGAAAGGGTTACTGGAAGGTATGTGATAGAATCATGTTAGTTTTCTAGGTTTAAGATTGACTGTAATTAAAGATAAACACATGCATACCATGTTCTTTGTATGAGTCATAGTTACTAGTAGCTATGTCATGGGATTAATATACTTTAATAAATCGATTTTGCTATTTCCTTCAGTTTGACATGGGATACTTCCTGATTGATGATCAATCAACAGGTCAGCATACAGTCCATCTTATTCATATGGGCACATGATTGCTTCTTAAGGAATCTTATGAAAATATTGATGGCATTTTATGAACATTTTGTTGCAGGTTTCTATGCTGGAGGTTGTGTTTCTATTGCAGATTCTGGAACTTCTTTGCTGGCTCGTCCATCGGTAAAGCTTGCATACCTTTGATCTTTTGTAAATTTCTTGTATAAATTAGTGGTGTTTTCTAGGTCTGTGCACGATATGCTATTGCAAAGGGGTGTGGCACATCTAATGCTTGTATGCTATTGCACTGTGTGATCATTGTACTATTGAAATGTGTGATTTCCATGCATGATGAATATTTAAAATTATATGCATCTACAATTCTAGGTGAAATTTTTTATTTCCATGTACGTTCTTAAAAAACAACCCTTCCAGCTTAGCAAAAAACTCAGTAATATGCTATAGAATCAAACTCGCTCATTTTGACAGAATTTTCTCTTCACAAAGAAAAGTATGTAGATCATAATTCTAATGAGATAA
>LPNX010455421.1:7282-108489 GCA_001517045.1 Pseudotsuga menziesii | reverse complement strand
TGGACTTGAGCATGCATTTTATTTATATGTTTGACAAAATGATTCTATATCATTACTCATTTGGACATGTTGAGTGAAAATCTATCATATCTAAAACACTAATTAGATTATTTTGATGCATAAAATTCAATGATCACTGACAGAGTGTGTGCTCTAGAATGAAAAAGATATATAGAAGGCATACCATATGGATATCTCGTAAGATTTGTCAAGTAAAGAACTATAAATGAAAATGATATAGATTATTTACATATTTATTGGAATAATCTCCACCATTATCTGTGTGAAGGATATTGATCCCCTTAGCAGATTATTTCTCTGCAAGAGCTTTAAAATCTTGAATACAAGCAAACACATTAGCTTTGTGTTTTAAGAAGTAGATCCCTGTGTATATAGAGATATAATCAATGAAGGTTAGTAGTAAGTACGCATATTTATTTATTTATAGATAGGTGAGGAAAGGGACCAGTAATGTCACCGGGCACAAACTCAAGAAGTGATGTAGCTCTCTTAGCCTTTCCTTTCTCAAATATCTCTTCAAGGTGGCTACCAAGAGTATATATTAGACAAACTCCATCTAAGAAAGATATAGGTGGCGACCCCACTATCCCGTCTTGTTTGATTAATTGATGCAATTAACGTAAGTTAATATGCCCAAACATATCAAGCCATAACTTACTAACATCATTAGAATGCATTAACAAAGCTAAAGTAGAAGTTTTAAGCAAAAACTTTGAAAAAAATACAATTTATTTTTGTGATCAACTTTCCAAGTGAAATATTTGAACCATCAAGTGAATCTCAAATAGTTATTGAATATATGGTGAAGATAAATTGCTTACCATGGCATGAGTGTGTCATTTGATAGATGGAAATCATATTTTTCAGACATATAAGGTACAAGTAAAACATCTTGAAATTTCCCATCTTCTTGTAGAATATCACAAAAGATTCATGCGTTCAAGACATTCAAATGTTACCACTGTTACTACATGTTTAAGTGAACTACACTACACCGCTTCCTGAATGGAAACCTATCAATTTTTTTTTAAAATCTACACCAGGCGTCGCTTTTCTGACAGTGTTCCAACGCTTTTGTTAAAGATCTGACACCTTCAATCGACGCTTTTTATTAGACCTCCGACACCTTTCCCATCAAATATTCGACGCTTTCAAGAAAAATCCGACGGTATTATCATGACTCCGACACTTCATCCTGTCGGACAATCGACCCTTCAAGTGTCAATAGGCGTTGGATATTCGACGCTTTCCAGAAAAAAACTTCGACAGCGTGGCCATGACTCCGACACCTCAACCCGTCGGAAGGTCGACCCTTCAAGTGCCGGTAGGCGTCAGATATTCGACGGTTTGTGCAAGTTTTTAGTGACACTTTGAAACAGATAACTGTTGAATAGGAGACACCCTATGGCATTGGATCTTCGACCTACTTTGGTATCATGTCGAATATCTGACGCTATGCCACTGAGGGAAAAAAAATGCATGTGTCAAAGATGCGACAGAGAAGTGTCGAATTTCAGACATGCAAGGTGTCGGATTTTGGGTTGAAATTTTGTTGTGTGAGACGAGGCCAAAAGACAAACAAGCAGAGGATTGCAACAATTGGATTCAAGTTAATCGAATCAGGCCAGTACCTAGCGATAAGGGTGGCCTTCTCTGAAGTAAGTAAGGTTACCCAATCGAGATATTCTCTTGGAATATTAGGGGGTGTAACCACCCGAGAAAGATTAAAACCCTAGTTAGGAAGATTAAGTAGAAAAGAACAAATGTTCTATTTCTACAAGAAACCAAATGTAGCTTTGAAGCCCTAATGAAAGTGGGATAGAAAATATTGAAAGGCAGCAGGGTTATGGAAACAGACACAGAGGGTATGGTAGGGGGAATGGCAGTACTATGGAACCCAAGGAATGTCGAACTCTCAGAGTGGTGGGCCAATCATTTCTCACTAATGACAGAATTCAAGTTTTTAGGATTAGAGATCACATGGACCTTGGTCAATACATGCCTTTATCCACCATCTGAAATGGATGAGTTCTTTAACCCATGAGGGGAACTGGATCATTGGTGGGGATTTTAACTTGATCACCTCTCTTAGGAAAAAGAAAGGGGGTTGGAGGGTACTATACAAGTACCAAGAGGAATTTAGGGAGCTGTTGGCCCACATCCCCATAGTGGACTTGGAGACAGGGGATGGGTGGTTCACATGGAATAACCAGAGGGGATGGGAACACCTTGTAGCTTCCTGGATTGACAGATTCCTGGTGTCAGAGAATATTGTCCGAGGATTTTTGGGAAATTAGGGCGAGCATCCTCCCAACAGCAGGCTTTATCATTGGCTAATCAGTCTCAACTGGGACTGGTTGAATGCCCTCCTAAGAAAACCCTTTCGCTTGGAGAAGTTATGGATGGAGCACAAGGACTTTAAGGGTCCAGTGGAACAATGGTGGCTAGAATTGGACACCCCTGGGGGGACACGAATGTACAAATTCTAGTAGAAACTCAAGGCTCTGAAAGCTAAGATACACACGTGGAACAAAGAGTACTTTGGTAATATATTTGAGGACAAAAAGAGACTCATCTAGGACATTGACCTCATCCAGCAGAAAGGTATGGAATCTGTATAGGACATGGAGATGAAAGAGAAGGAGAAATACCTTCTCAACCAACTGGATGCAAGATAAAGGCAAGAAGAAATATACTTGACAAAGAAGTCCAGGGTTAAATGGCTTCTGGAAGGCGAGAAAAAATCTAAATTCTTCCATAACTCTATGATCTACAATAGAATAGGCTCGAAGATCCATAGAATCAAAAGCACATATGTGTCCTAGGTAGAGACTAAGGGCCGACCCACTACAACAAATATTGGAATTAACGTCCCATTTAGCGTCCATTTTTAGTGTAAATATTTTTTACATTGAGTGGTCAAACTAGATGCTAAATGGGATGCGTCTTGGACAAAAATTAAAGCGTCTCGAAAAAAGCCTTTTTTTGCTTCCTAGATAGCATCATTTATGACATCCTAATTAACGTCATGTTTTGCTTCTTAACGAGTGTCCTTTTTTTCTTCTTAAATGACATCCCCGTTAGTGCCATATTTGCATCCTTAATAGCACCATGTTAGCATCCAAATTAACATCCAATATTGCATCCATTTTTGCTACCACTTTAGCACCCCATTTTGCACCATGTTTTACTTCCAAATATGTGCCTATTTTTGCTTCCAAATTTGCGTCAATTTTTGCTTCCTTTTTTGCATCGTGTTTTGCTACCAAAATGATGCCAAATATGTATTCTATTGTTGCACCATATTTTTCTTCCTATGTAACGCCATGTTTTGCATCCAAAGTAATGTCTTATTTTGCTACCATATCAATGCCATGTTTGGCTTCATCATTAGCGCCACATGTTGCATCATTTTTAATGCATAGTTTCACGTCTTATTTTGCTACCATATCAATGCCATGTTTGGCTTCATTGTTAGTGCCACGTGTTGCATCCTTTTTAATGCCTAGTTTTGCATCTCTCATTTTTTTGGTCACTAATTTAGTTGTTTTTAGTGGTTTTATATCGAATTTTGGTCATTTTGTTTAGTCACTTATCTCCCATTGTTTGGTCACTTATCTCTTTTTTTGATTAGTAATTTAGTTGTTTGTAACTGATGTTATAATATCATTAGGGAACGGAGGAATCGAACCACCAACATCCTGCTTGTAAGGCAGGCACTCTTCCATTGAGCTAGCACCCTTTAAGAATTTGGGAACCTAAATTATAGAGTCCTTTATAATGGTAAAATGGATCAATACACAACTTTGAGTATCTAATGGTCAAAAAATTATGACAGATTGTATAAGTTCACAATATATGATCAAGCAGGTGATGAAATCCATAAACCTTTTCTAGGAATTTTCAAACGGATCCTGCAACTTTCAGTGCTTCTATGACCCATTGATCCCCCCAAAAAATAATTGTTTAATGAAAAAATTTAAAACCCTAAACACCTAATGGCTAGCGTAAACCCCATTCCTGCTCAAGGTTTGGTCTATCCTTAGATCAAGATATGCTCTTGAACTCTGATATATCAATATCAAGGTCTGCTTTCAACGTTTTTATTTGATATATCTTTATGGTCAAGGTTTTTTGTCAAGGGATGATCTATCTTTATGTACTATGTTGTTGCTCACTTCACCTACACTGTTCTGTAGTCTTTCCATAGAATTAAAGAAAACAACTTTATTCCATGTTGATAGGGATATGTGGATGTAGCTTACAAAAACACTATTATGACTTGCTTCAAGTTCATGCTAAAATGGTTTTTAAAATTATCAATATCACAACTTATCAAATTGTCATTTATGGTACATGAACTCTCTTTTTTGGAGATAACTTATAGTTCTACTCTTGTGTTTCCTAAATAGTTTTGCTTCTTCATTGTATTTATTTATTTATTCTAGAAGCATTTTTATATTTGTTTGTACTTGTCATTTCCCCGTCGTATTAAGATCCTGGGTTTAAAAAAATCTAGTGAATCCATATTCGGATCTAGATCCAAATCCAAATCCGTATCCGGATCCAGATCTGGATCCAAATCTGTATCCGAGTAACTTAGGTATGTTCTCTAGTTAATACTACAACAGTAAGCTTGAAACATTTACTTTAGACATATGTATTCCAACTATACAAACCTATCAATAAAAGGGAAAATACCAGTCTTAGTCTGTAATACATGGCCAGCTAGGATCATCTTACTCCTTGTGACAAGTTCTTAATAATAAACTTCTAAATTCATAACTGATTTGATCTCCAATTGAATCAGTGCTATAGCAGTAGATGAGGCATCATAAACAACCAATATCACTACATGGGAAATACCATGATCTTATTCTCTGGCTAAACACCTAAACACCTCAACTCTGAGCTTGAAACAATTTATTTTGGATATATATCTAATATGTAAAATGCTATTGATACAAGGGCCCTCATGCTGACATCAAGGATGTCTATATTTGATGTATGGCCCATGAAATCAAGGATGTCTATATTTGATGCATGGCACATTTCCATTATCTTAGTACACACTCCAAAAAATTCATATTACAAACAAATTGAATTCAGTACCAAATTGAGACATAAACTGATGCAGTGTTGTTACATTGAAGGAACCTTCATCACTAACCAATATGCCACTACAAGGCCCAGGCATGATTGCTAAACTTACATGGTTCTTAATTCCACATTCTTAGCCGCATTATGCACCATAATACAATAACCTCTTAACATTGGTTGCAACAAATTTCAAATAGTAGTGATGGGCACATACAATTATTTTTTTAATCCAAATCCTGTGAGTTTAGAGTGATAGGAGATTCTAATGATCCATTTCTTAATAATCTTCCTAATCTATATTGGCAGGTATAGAATGCCATAAAATTCAATACCAAATCAAAGTTTGGATACAATAACATTATCTCAGCTAATCAATCCATGAAGCTCTATAGAAACCAATTGTAATGCAATTACGACAAGGTGCATATGGATACTTTGTTTGGGTAAATTCAAGTAGGAAATAAAATATTAGGCCTTGCCAATGTAATAGGAAGATAGGTAATTAAGAGGTTTCTTGTTCTTGGTAATTTCTTCATGCATGGTCATCAATTTTCACCTTTGTTACAAATGATATCTATCATCCAGAGGGATCCTGCTTTGACCTCTAAATCAATGCAACTCATCATGCAGAATAGGTGGCAGAGTTTCGCCTAGATCCTAATATTGTAGAGTGGTTCAGAAAAAATACATTATAGATATTAGAATGTGAGTGTAATCCTGTAGCCTTTCTATATTTTGTTGTGCTGAGTCAATCCAAGAAAATCAATTCCAGGGAGGATAGGTAAATCCCATGGCCAGCAAGAGACCATTGGGTAGTAGAGAATGGAAGGGGATATCGTACGTCTTGCTGAAGACACCAGTTTGGTATTTTAATATATTATCCACATCCATATGTAAGAGGTTTCAACTTCTAACTAAAATGACATTGACAATGAGTTAATGCAGGGAAAAATACCCAATGTATAGGATTCTCATAAGTCACTATGAATGCAGAAATGATCTACATGCAAGATATTCATTCTTCACTCTAATCCTTGACAATTTTCATCATTAATTTTCCAAAATTAAAAAAACCACAGTAAGCAAAAATAAAATGAATTTCTTGTTTACCATACTAAAAAATAATAGATATCAACTTACCTCAGCAGCAAGGCATGATATTTTGCACAATCAGTAGCATGACGTGATGCTCTGCCAATACTTTCCTTTATCCTTAACAGCGTCTCTAACATTCCTTCAAAAGTGTCCCTGGAAATTGTTGCTTTTGTATGCCCACTAAGTGTCCCTCCAACTGATTTTCACTCTGAGCTTATTTTACCTTTTTCACTCGATTACAGATTCATTGTATTTGGAAGATCCCATTGCTGCACACTAACTTTGGGACTTCTTGATTATGGGAAATGGCATCCTTTGTATCCTCAGATGTCTCACCATCTAAGTGAAGTTGGAATGGTGAACTGTGATCTGAACTACACCCTCAGATTGGTGAAGGACTGGAAATAAATTGAATAGAATTCTCAGTTTATTCAATTGAAACAGAATGTGGCAAAGCTACAGAACGTGCTTGTTCTCCCTTAGCTTGTGCAGCTGCTATAAGATGCATCATAGATGTATATGGTGTAGCAATGTCAGAATCATTTGACATAGTTCTGAATTTTACTTCTTTTGCAGCATCATACGTGTAACATAATCCAAAATGCTAAGAACAACAAAGGAAGTAGAATATGAACATTAATAAGTGGGAATCTAAATATAACAACAAAAGGCATAAAACTGTAATTTGAAACACAACTGAATCAATATAAGACTTACACTTGTCTAAGCTTTTTTTATTTTTCTAAATGCAGCTTTGTAGATAGTGACACACCATCCAATTTCATTGCTGCAGTACCGTTTATCTTCACCTTAAATATTGTTGAACCTGTCACCTTTTTTTATGAAGGTTCAGTGCCAGATTTTACAGGGGAAACTTACTCATGCTTGCAAAAGACAACTGCTTAGATGATTACCCTTGGTTAAACTTCTCTGAGCCAGACTGCCCATGATATTTCTTAAGGCCTCTACTATTTTTCTTTGTTGGGGTCGCATAAAATTTCTTCACCCTGATTCCCTTTGACTTGTATTCATATTTCTTAGCCTCATCCTTTTGTGCAACATAAGCCTTGATAGGAGGTGTGCTGATTGAATTGACTTATCAAATATAGTTTATCAAATATTTCTTTAGTAATCAATTACATTAAACGTGTTTCAACTTTCAACATTACTAAAAACACTAAGACCAGCTACCCAATATAATTGCTAAGCATCATTCAGAGATTTAGTAGTTAGAAAGAGTCATTTTAATGGCTTTCCAATTGCGATAACATTCTAACAAGCCATTAGCCAGCTAGCTTAACAACTCATTAAGTCTCGGTAAACCAACCACTATTCAGCGGGTACCCATTTCGTAAGCCATCTCGGTAAGTAATCTTATTGAGAAAAAAATGCCCTATAAAAATCCTTGCTTGTTTCTCTCTTACTCTTTCCCTCTAACAATGAAACTGCTTAACCCCAACCAACATCATCTGCAACAGCTATTAATTTATATGCTACTCCTACTAGATATACTCTTACAGTTATTACTTTATATGCTGCTCCTACTAGATATACTCTTGAAAAACTAGGGTCATCTCAAGGACTGCTCTTAGATCTTGTTCTTACGCTTCTTCAAATGAGCCAACCAATAGGGAAACAACTTAAAATCATGGAACTACGAAAAACCCATGTTACATAAAGCAAACCCTATTGTAGCCTTCTTAGACCATGCCTCTCCATATGTTACAGCAACACCCAGATTGACCCTGAGCCAGGATGCTTACTCGACACAACAAACACCTTTCCTTCAGGATACTGAATACCAAGGGAAAACAGAAAAATTTTAATACCCAAACATAAGGAATAAGTTACAATTATTTAATCTATACTCACTGCTTCCTCATGAGCACCTACATCTACCCATGGAACCCACTTTAACCACTTACCTATTTACTTTAACCACTTACCTATTTACATTTTCGCATTAGGAACATCTTGACATATTAGCCATACAACAACCACTTAACCCTTAACAACCAGAAAACATATATTGAATAAACGAATGCCCAACCTATTACTAAGCTAGGATGGAATATCACTAGAATACGACACTAGGATCATACCTTACCTTGCTTTATCCACTCACCCACTTGCCATACTTAGATGATATGTAGCATCCCTATAGCTTTAAGAGCAACCTTATAACATTAGGTCTTCCAAGTTAGACACACTTCTAGAAAACCTTAGGAGAACCATATTTAATGGATGGATGGAATCCGTATTGGGATTGGGCATTGGGATTGTTTTATTAGCCCTACCTTAGACTTACTAGAACCCTCACTCTCACTTCTTGCACTTAATTCCTGCCATATCTATTTCTCCCTAACCCTAGGACGATTGGATGGAGTTATGCCCAACCTATTACCTTCTTCCAAGATAGAATGGGAATCGGGGTTGGGATACATCACGATATTGATTCTTGGTACCACATATTAACTTCTTTATTCGGCTGAGCCTTGCTGATATGATGATTCAGTTAGAATCCACTCCATCCTAAGAAGAAACCACCTACCTATCTTTCATTTATTGCCTGCCCCACCTTACCTTGTTTCCACACAACCAACTCACCCACCTGAATACCTAGACCCTCCCTATAACACTTCCTTAATTTATCTCTCCTGCACCACTATTATCTTGTCGGGTCGGGATGAAACCCCAGACACTCTTGATGAATTAAGACAACAAACATTGCTAGGAGATGCCCAGTTTTATCACACTTGTTTTAATATGCTTGCGTGGTACAACGCTTAGACCGACCAGTTGTGTCTTAGAAAGATTTATCTACTACTACTAACTCATACCACCTGGCATACAGACAGTACATATTCATGAACCTTTAGATATAGAGATCGGACCCATTACCTGCTGAACTTATAGCATTATTGGACGGGGGTTTAGATAGGGTTGCTAGGAGATGAGATGATTACTTTAATCTTTTTGACATTCCACCACCTAGACCTTTTACCAACTGGCTCACAGACTTGAACCTTTTGAGCAGTCAGGGGATTCCTTGGGTTCGTCAGATTAACATATTGCTATTTACTTTTTGAATCCTACACAATGAATGTCAGTCAGTGGGTTAGGAACTTGGATCGTCAGAACCTTACCTTTTTATGAATGTCAAATAGACTTATTATATTTTACAACTTGGGGAATCATTTAGTTTAGTGGTCTTTTGAAATGAAGCCTACTTTATTAATTGAATTGAAGTGGCACAGAAACCACCAGTAGGAAGAAGTTGGATCGTCGGAATTGCCTCTTCTTGAATTGAGGAACTAAAGCCAGACCCTATTAGACAGGCAGGATTTCCTTAGGCATGAAGAACATTTGTATTCCATTTATAAGCCTACTAGCTTACTTTTAGTGGCACAGGAGAACCACTAGTCCCGGAATCGTGCGGGCATACAACCCTTTTTTTATTAGTACTGTATAAACGCTTGGGGTGAGCACTTCTATTTTTAGTATTATCTCTACTTAATTACTTTATTTGCGACAACAACCAACTAACAAGCCATCGTATTCACCAACCTTTTACTACCTAACCAAACTTATGAATTACCTGGTGCCAACAGAACAAAGGGGAGATTTGAACCAATGGATGTAGAGACAGGAATTAAAGCATACACATTATGTTCAATCCATGAGAAACAGAAATAAAGTTAAATGAAAGAGATACAAACTGATGATGTTCAATGAGATACATACATGAATTGAAGTCTACTAGCGATACCTCAAGCTCTCTACATGAACTACACAAAATTTTTATCTTATAAATTGATATAGATTTGATCTCTTTACCGAGATACTTCTCTAAATCTATCTAGATCTATACAAAGAATATATATATATATATATATACTCTCGAGATCTATACCCTGACTTTCATAGGTTCCATACTCTATAAGATAAGGTCACTTTTAAGTAGAAGTGCAAGATCCCCACTATCATATATATATATAAGAAGGGATGTTTAAATATTTAGAGATTAGACCATATTCTGAGTTGTTGGGTTTAGGTGCGGAAGGGTTGGAAGAAGTTCCAATCGGAAGGAAGAAGGCAGTTCGGTCAAAGGTTCGAAAGAAAGAAAGGTGCTTAGTCGATGGCTTAATCAATTCTAAAATATCTAATGAGATGTCGTCTCTATTATTTTCGAAAGAAAAATAAATGAATTTAAAAAGAAAGATACTTTCTGTCAGTATACATTCTTATCATTTGAAGGATAAAAGAAACCTCTTACTTAGCTGAGCGTCAGCGAAAAAGCCTGTCGGTACTACTTTCCCTAAGGTAACTAGCCTTAATATATTTCAAGTTCCATACTTCAAATTTGTAGTTTTATTTAGTCCAACTAGTTGATTACCTTGGCCTTAGCTGAGCTAAGCATGCCTCTCTCTCTCTCTATTTAGTGCACCTACCTCTTGCGATTATTTCTTATAATTACTCTATTACTAGTTGGTCTAAGTTTTATATTTAGAATCGATCTATACTATCTTTATAAGTTCCATGGACACTAGAGTTATTTCTTCCAAAACGGAAAGTATTTTCTCCAAGAATGATGCTCCAATTCTATATTCACAAAAAGAATTATCATAATCTTACAATACAAATTCTCAGCTCCCTAGCTATTCTGGATGGGGCCTTTATATCATAGGAGCCATACATTCTACCTAAGAATAAATTGATAATCAATACCACAGATTACTTTACTAAATGAGTGGAGGCCATACCCCTGACACCCCTGACATACATTATTGGCCATATCATTGCTCATATTATCCTTAACAAGATAATACATTTTTTTAGTCCCTCACACTATAGTGACCGAGGGAATCTAGTGAAGATACGTAAAAGTAGGGAGACTCCTAGATAAGTATAATATGAAACAAAAAGTATTTAAATCTTACTATACTAAAGGAAATAGATAGGTTGAAGACATAAATAGGACGATATTAGCGGTGTACAGTGATTGCTTTATGCTACGACTAACATACCCAGTTGTATCTTACACTAGTACCCTCACTTTACATCGCTCTATATATGACACTGTATCTGATAAAGAGCATATCACATCATGCATGGTAGAGCCTATAAACCACCCTATGTGAAAGCACCTATAGACCTTGGAGCACATGCAATATTACCATAGCTATGTAGCATCCCGGGCTCCCAATTCATTCATTGGTAAGGATAATTTATTTAAGGATAACATACACTCAAATCTTATTGTGGGTAGGCATTATGGATAGCTTGACGCTGCTTACGTTTCTTCGGGAGGGAACCAGCCAGGAGCGATCACTCTCGCTCGCTCCATTATGCACATATAAGCTTGCTTAAGTCCTGAATAAAGCTCTTCCTGCCATTGAATCATATGACCTGATGGTTAAAAGGTCTTTCGCGGGATGGTTAAATGTGCATTCCTTGTCTTCTGATATAGATGGGAAGATCTAACTAACAAGGTTGTTGAGAAGCAAGCGAGAGAACCAATGAATGCAAGTGGGGCACTCCTCTTGGCTAATTAATTTAACCTGTTGATATTAATTTTTATAGGTTTTATACTAGAACTTCGAACTTCCAAAGCCCTTCACACCTTAGGAATTGCTTCTCTAATGGTCTTATTCGCTACTTTTGCGATCTCGAATGCTACTTCCTTGTTGGTGGCTTTTATCTCTGCTGCTTTGATAGATTTTATATCTGCTGCTACTTTAATGGTTGGGACTCCGGTCTAAGGGTTGAGTCTGATTTCTACTAATGATGCTACATGTAAAATGACCATTAATAGCCATCTATTTTAACTAAGAATTCCTTGAGCTCTCTGATCCAATAATGAGGGTACCAACTGCTATGAATGAATAAAATGAGAATCAAACATAAATGAGCTTTACCGTATTTACTAGTCAAACATAAATGAGCTTTACATAATTTGATTTCTCATATTCACTAGTCTTGCTGCCTTTAGTTGGGTTAATGGGGGACCGCACTTACCTGTCTGCCTTTTCAGTCTTACTCAACTTGGACTCAGACTCAGAATCTGTAAGGAATTGGTAATGACTTATCCGATTTGAATTTACGGGCTTAATGGCTGAGTTTACTAAAACACACAAAATATTTAGATTTTAAAGGAAATTTTTAAAGATTCTGGGAGTGCAGTTAGCGACTCAGCAGTGAGCAGACTCGGTACTAAAAATTATTAAACTTATCTCAGGACGTAGGCAAGAGGCTCGACTTTCACTCTTCACACTTACGCCCACATGACTCGGCCTTCAGCTCTCATCACTCCAGGCATTTATTTTAATATTGTTGTATATAAGTTTAATATATCCTGAAAGATGCTATAAACTCAATGTTTAAAGGAACACAACCTTATACTTAAACCTTATGTCTTTTATATCCTGAAAGATGCTGTATGTGTGACACATTACTCTAGAAAGAGGAAATGCAATTTGTAAAAATTATGTTTCTCTTTCACCAAAGTGGATTGGAAGCGTGGCTTCTTTAAACAAAATCTTGACAACGAAAATGTGGCATCCCACTCCACTACCACTCCACTATTGTTTACAGGTCAATACGGGAAGATTAATGGACTATGTAGAATAATTACAGTGACTTCGGCTTTAAAATGTATCATATTTAAAGGCTGCTATGTTTTCCTTTGGACAGAAATACCCAAACAACAGTTCACTTCACATTGAATTTCCCAAACAACACGATGGTGTTTTTCTGCCATGTTATTATATAACTCCACCTATCAAGTCATGCGAGTCATCCCATAAATTGGGTGAGTTGTAAACTGACTCGACCACCCGAACCGATTTACAAGCTGACTCGACTCGAGGTAAACTCTATCAACTTGGCCAAGTCCGAGCCATCCGATTTTTAAAACATGTTTAGAAACCTTGGTATTTTCCCTTGGAAGTAGCACACGAAGATGATTCCTATTTGTACGTCGTATACTGTTGTACAAATTATCCCATCCCTCCTGTTCATGAGAGATTTCAATTTTTATCATTGTAATGTCATTTACTGTTTTTAAGCAATTGTTTTTTATTTTGATCATTGTTTCAATGTTTCCTGTTCCCAACTCATTTATTGTTTTAACAGTTATCCCTTGTATTCATGATAGAACTGAATGCATTTACAAGGCAATGTGTCAAATATTCATGGCTTTATACTTGTTCATTCCAATTGGCATTGTTTGTTTAAGTTTATGGTTTATATGATTGGATTTGAATCTTTGATTGCTTTCAACTGTAGTTAAACAAGAGTCTTCAATGAGCTTTTTTTTTAACTGTGTGTTTGTGCAGAAAATTCCAAGAAACTCTTGAAAACTTGATTACTAATTAAGTAGATGACTGGATTACAGTTTCCCTGTTACCTTGATTTTAACAGAAGGTTGAAAATCTATTGCCAGAAGTCCACAATTTTATGCAGAGTTGTGTATATCTCTCTTAATTGTTTATTGGAAGAAAATAAATCTATTCTCCTTTTAGTTTTTAGTTGGTATTTATCACCTATAATTGCTTATTGGAGCCATTGCTATCAAGTAACTTCACTCATACCAATTACTGACAACGAAATAAAGATATAAATCGTCCACTCGAACATTTTGGCGGTCAAAGGTAACTATGAACCTAAGGTTGGAGGCATCATGGTTTGTTCTTTTTCTGAGAAGGGCTTGTCCTATTTGCAAATATATTCAATATTTATGCAAATCAAACTTGGAGCTGGAGATACTTGCAAAATTCTTTGTCAAATTTGAGGAAAGGTTGATTTAAAAGGAAATTATAGTAGGATTGCCATAGCTCAAATTATATTTACAATAAGGTCAACTGTTTTGCATATGACCTGTATATTGGTCTCAAATGAACACAACGATTGCATATCCTCGCAAATGAGGTCGTCCTTCAGCAGCGGAATCAGGTTAAACTCCAAAATCCAGGTGCAAGTCCTAGGTGGTTTTGACAAAGAGTATGAGCTTAGCCAAATGAAAAATAGTTGTAATTACTAATTCAAATTTTTGAGGGCCATCGTGTTGATAAAAACAGGTTGCTTGTGGCCCTGACGAGTTCGGGCCAATTGTAATCCTCTTGGAACTAGACAGAAGCAATCTCCACCTAAAAATACACAAACTTGCATCCATCGCTGGGGTTTAAACACAAAAAAACACGAACTTGCATCCATCGCTGGGGTTTAAACACAAAAAAACACAAACTCGCATCCATCACTTGGGTTTAAATACTAATATTTGATATAGGGTTTGATTTGTCATGCAGGGTTTAAGAGAATCTCCGGGCAACAACTAGGTTATGAAATTCTAGGATTAAGAAGAAATTTTGCAATTCTAGGATTAAGAAGAAAATATCGGTACATATTGGGCAATCCAAAAAGATGCCGATACCCATTGCAATCGGTGCAATGGAAATGAAACCCTATGAAAATCTATAAACATTCACACAAACCCTTGGATGACAATCAGGTATTAAAACAGGGCACAAGAAGTTTATAATTTGATGTGGTAAATGCAAATAACAACAACAACATACATCGCATACATCAAATAAGAGAAAACAAATGGGGATGAAAGATAAACTGGCGTACCTTAGCGGGCCATGTCAGAAATCCCTTGACCTTGACGAGCACAAGATCTATGAGGCTCCATTGTCTTGTTTTTCCTCCTCTATCTTATAGCTAGTGACATGCCCTAAAACCCTGATGTCAACGACAAACGTAACCCATAAAACCCTGATGGAAACTGCAAACGTAACCCTTATTATTATTCCACATACCATAAACAAGAATTATACCCTCCCAGTCTTCCTTTTCCACAATTTCCATAACACCATTAATTTTCCCTTGGCCCCGAGGCCACAATAGTATCAATGCCTCGTAACAATTAGGTACCTCTTAAATTATCAATTAGTATTTTACAGTGACAATATTTTCTGTGACTTCTTGGAAAGTGGAAGAATGGGTTGATGATGGAAACGGTTGGCAGCAGGTTTCGACCTTTGTATCTATGGTAGTAATAATTAATCGAGAGCCAAAGAATGAAGAATGGAAGACCGATTGCAAGCGAAGATTGTGATTGCGATGGAATTTAACAATTTTAAGGGTCCGTTCAATTTCGACCCAACCCTTTTATATCTCAAGATTTAACATCTCCACCCTCCCATTCCGGAGTTTAATCCCGACCGACCAACCACATACGCTTTCATTTATTCCTCTTAAAGTTGTATTTTCTTCTATTAATGAAAAAAAAGAAAAAGGTAAAAATTTAACAAAATATTAACAAAGAAATCGATTGCTATTTGGATGTTTTGTTGAAAAAATATGATTGTTAGAAACATAACATCAAGATATTGATAAAATTATTGGGAATTTAAATTGATTATCATGTGTCATTTATAATTGTAATAATTTAAAAAAAAATCATTAATAGAATGTGGGATAATTCATTGTTTATAAAACTTTAAAAATTTATATATTAATACTTTACTATTTTATATCAATTTTCCTTGAGTTTGCAACTAATTGCATTAATAAGAAATCAATATATATATTTTAGATAGAATATAGGGAGATTGTTGAATAAATAGTTAGAGTTATGTTGGTTAAAAGTGATATCATTTCTTGAGTCAAATGTTTGTGTGGTAGTTTGTATATTTTTTTTGTAATTTTCTATGTTTTATTGATATAAAAAAAATTGGTTTAGTCTACTTGTTAGACGTTTTGTATTTTTTGGGTGTTTTTTTATGGGAATTAGTTTTTTTTCACAAAATCTGAATTTTCAAGTTTCCAAATCATGTTTTTGAATGCATAAATGGATTTGGCATCCCCAAATACAAGAGGGGCACCAATATTATGTAAGTTTAACCATTATCATATGTGTTTTCAATAATTAATCTAATATTTCTACTGTATTATGTTAAAAACAAACTAGAAACAAAACCGTAAAAATAGAAAACCCTTGACATTTGGACTATTGCTAAATAGAAAACTTTTGAGCTCGCTTCTTTCAAGAGCTTGGTAGCAGCATGCAATAAGAGGAAGATCTGCCCGAATCAACAGAAATTTGTTAGGAAATTAGACAGTATACCCTCGGTCGATCTTCCTACAGAACGCCCTTATCGGACAACAATGAACATCACAGATCAGAGACTCATCAGACTTTGCAAGTAAAATAGTGAAAGGTCATGAAGAAATTGTAGCGGCTGCTGAAGCTACTATTAATGCAAGCGATGTTGAATGTTCTAGGTCGTTTTGGAAGGAAATGGAACATTACTTTTCCAAATATGATGTAGATTACCTAAACCAATATGTTGATTCTATTTGTAAGGCAATGCCAATGTGCCAAAATCCATCATTTTCAAGCCATCCCACATGCTTGTCAAATAAGATTTGAATAGTGATGCTATGAGCATTAAATTCAAAATGTATAGTTGGTAAGTGGCATGACAAATTGTCACCATTACATGTTTCATTATGTTTCTATCTCTAAAGTATTGTGTTCTGAAATGGCATTCACCATGGGTCCAAAGCTTCTGGAAGAAGTATTTATACATAGTTCGAATCACATATATCATGTGCTAAAAGGCTAATCTACACACTATGTCAAATTTGTCCATATGGTAAGATTCTTGGGGTTACCAACATCTAATGCTCCAACAACTCTTTAGTTTGTGCACCAAATAGACCTGACAAGCCTCAAATTGATTGGTGGTTGCAAAACCAGTTTCTAGAGAGGCCATCTATGGAATATTGGTGTCACCCATCATGAAGGAGGAGAATGCTCCATTTTCCAAGAGTGATCTAAAGACAAGGATAAATGGGAGAGGGTGCTACAACAACTAACATCATTATTGTTTGTCATAAATATCATATGAGGAAGGATATTGCTATATGTTGGGGGTTTTGTTGACAACCTCACTCGTTGGAAAGAAATCCTTAAATATGGGAATACCTATAACTTCCTGGCACAGTTTGTTAAGGTGCCCTACTTTATGACAACATTTTGTAAATTCAAATCAGATTGTTGGGAGTTGGATGCCTTCTACATCCACATTCTAAGTGTGTAGTGTTCATTGCTTGATCTGGGCTAATTTTTTTGTTCACTGCTTACGTCTTGGCTTAATGCTTTTGTTAAACACTTTAATGATTATTGTTGAGAGACTACTGATTACTTAAATATGATGTTGATATAAATTATTAATTACGCTTGATGGGTTTAATGTATCTATGGTTTTATATTTTTGTAAAACAATTTGCATGCACACAAAATTTTGGCATCCATGAATAATATATTGCACCCAATCATCAAAACAAAGATTACATGTCAAGCAAATAGCAGAAATAATTCTAGACTTTTATGACAGCCTTTAAAAACTTAGAATCAACAATCTGATTTGTTGTATGGTCTGACTTGTAGGCTACTATTGATACTCAACGCCTCTTTTAGCTATAGAGTTCTCTTTATCAGTCCATTTTGTGAAAAAATAGCAACGGTATATCAATGTTTTTGTGGTTGTATTTAGCACAGTGAAATGCACCCCCTTTGACACAATATCTCTGTAATGGTTTATATCTTATTTAACCAAGGTCATGATTTAGATTCCCTAGACTTCGCTGGTATGCCCCCTCTAACTTCTCTAACCATTCCCTCCTAGAAATGGATACTCCCTCCTCAAATTCCAATGATGAATATGAAGTGCAAGTTCTCCCCTCGAATGGCCCTAGCCAACTTTGAAGATGCCCTCTTCCCGACTTCCTGTAGCAATCATTTTGCAATAAAAAAATATTATATTTATGATCATGGAGAAATTAGATTAATGAGTATTGAGCTCGGCGTGGTTCCTTGGTCAGAACACAAATTGGTTATTTTATCTTTGATGTTCCATGATGGTCTTGATTCTAGTGCTAGTCATGCAAGAGTTGAAGACATAGAGTTTGAAGAGTCACACCCTATAATGGGCATGTAGGATTAGTTGATTAAAATTAATGAACTAAGAACAAACTATCTGGTGTTATATAGAAGAACAATTCCTTGATAGAATGTGATTAATGAAGAATCTAGACATGTCGGTCCATAGAGCTTCGAGGAATCTAATAAGACATATTATTGTTCACTTTTGATGTAAAGTAAAGTAGAGGAGTTTGGAATTCTAGTGTAGGCTCTAATAAATGCATCCTCGACGCCACCATTAGTCCAAATAGTTACAATCTTATGTTAGTTCAACTATTTGCAGTATTTTGTCTTTTTACTATGCTCTACCTTGTGGATTTGCTCCCTTCGCCCCACTGGTCACTTTTGTCTCCACATCACCATTGTAATTGATATCTTCACTGATATAGGTTACATGTTTGAAGGGTCATGTGAGGATGGAAGAGTTGAACCTAACTTAGGAGGAAGAGGTATCATAAATATTGAAATGGAGACCATATCCTTCTTGTAGGCCAATAGTTCCATATGCAAAGGATTTTATGATGGCTTGGGGCCCACACATAGTCCATGAGTCTCTGAGGAAAATTTTATGGATTCAAACTCTATATTTTGATCTTGGACTATGTCTAATGTCATGATAACCATCCTTGATGTGCCATACTCAAAATGGCATGTTAATTCTCAAAATGATGAACATATCTCCCATCCGGACATTACCTCTAAGGATGGAAGATGTCAACACTCATAAAGGCTTTCATTAAATGAAGGTTGAATGCAAAAATTTCTTGATGCAAGGGAGGTTCAAATGAAATAGTACATAGTAGAAAGTGGAAAAATGGCCATAAGGAGTTGAACCTTCTTGATAACATTAAAAAAAAACTCCTTGCTACAATGGTCTCATCCTAGACTAGAAGCATGGAACTAGTTAGTGCATCAAATACACAACTTTTTAAACAGTTCCCAATGTAGGTAAACCACATACATCAAATGAGTGGAACATATGTGGTATGATCTATGTCATTCTATATAAATTGTTTCCATCCAATCCACATTGCAAACATGTTTCTATAGTGAAAATGTTAGATTATTTTCACTTTTTCCATCTTATTACCATGAATCCATGCCTTGGAACATTTAGTCCATGCATGCCATTAGAACAAACCTACGTTACTTCATTTTCATGTTGTTCCAGTATTACATGTAGCATTTTTCAAATGAATTTGTTGTGATCACCAGGTTGCTCATTGGCAGGTCACTCCATATTTTTCCCGTACTCATGAGTCGTGCTACTAGTGGGAGGTTGTCATTCAACCACCAAGACATTCTTCTTAAGGAATTATTACCAAAAATATATATGTGAAGCATGATTCACCAAGGCAATTACCACTAAGGAAATTTTCTTCAAAAAAGCTTTTCACTAATGCACTTCACTAAGATGGCCTTCACTACTACAACAAGTATGCACAACATCACACCCTTATCATCTAAAACTGTCATCTTGACAAATTCACCCAGACTTGACTATGTCCATGTGTTGGTTACTTAAAGCATCTTCCTCTTGGACAAGGCATGCCTCTAAACCTCAATTTCCACCACAAGACACCAAGGGAATTATCACTTCACTGATTTCCCGTAAGGATACAGAAAGAATGGAAAAGTAATTATGGGAGCAATTGAAATCCATGCCAATCGAGGAAGTTTGACAGAAAGTTGAGGACTGGGTCGTGGACCTTGGCTCTATGGCTAGAAGGGCGTCGGCCCATGACCATCTAATCATGCTATAATGGGTAACTATGAACCTAGTAGCGCATGTATCGCTTAATCTAGAGGCTAGAAAGGAAGAGGTTGCAAAAAAAAAAGAAGGTGATGAGGAACCCGCAAGATCCTGGAAGGACCACAACGATGATTGCCGAATGATGCACAGGATGCTCGAAGGCCACAACGAGGATTGTCGACTGATGCATCGAAAAGTTGATCAAATTGCCTCATGCCTGGGAATCTCCCTCTATCGCCCGGAGAAGGAGCAACAACTGGGAGGAGGCCCTAGTCGGAAGGCTGGCGATCGAGGTATGGAGAGAGCTGGCGGCGGACCCCCTCAGGGCGGGGAAGACCCGGTGCAGATTGCTGGCTTCTCCTGTTATGACCCTCTTCCTTGATTTTGGAAATTGTATCTGTTGCTCTGTTTTTTGTTTGCATGATAGCCTGTCATTGTGAATAGCTACGGGTGGGTTTAATAGCCGGATAACTACTAGTACTGATGTTTTTAATGCTGGGATTGAGCTCTGCCTCTTTGGGGCCCTCTCTCTTTTGGGGAAAGAAGGATTTTTTTGCGTTAATCACTGTAAAAACTGTTTAAGCTGGGGTTTGGCTCGGATATGCTGTGGTCTATGTTTTGGGCGTCTTTATAATCGTGTAATACAATCTTTTATTTAAAAAAAAAACACATTAAACTTTTTTATAAAACACATAATAAGAATATATATTTATTAAAAATATATCTCATATAACATCCATTAGTTGAACCGGTCGGCAGCCTTTACTGTCCACGCCCGCCGATCACGACCAGTTTAACATTTAATAAAATATAATATTACGATATACACATTTTAATCACATTGAAGAGTATCTTTGGAAAAATATATCCATATAATCATGCACTCCATGTGCCACTCACTATCAGCCCATTTATAATATATAGATGGGGCGATGATGTTAGTCATACCTAATATGAGTATATTAGAACTCTATATAAGCCAATAGACCATAAACATGTTTTCAACATTTCTTTTGTTTAGCAATGATAATAGGAGCTGGTAGAAGGACACTAATCACCATGGAAGTTGGAAAACACAAGACAGAAGAAAACTAATCAAATCAACATCAGCAGTAGTAGACCCCATTGATGACACCTTACCAGTTGGGTTCCTTCAGCTTGTCTCACAGGTATATCATTAATCTATTATCATTTCCTCTGCTACCGTTTAACAACATACTGTCAGTTTGTTAATACCGGAAATGGGTTTGGCATGGTAGTTTTGGCACGTTAACCAGACAGAGATCCTACAACTGCATTCCCCAGCCGCACACAATCCTATACCACTCCCAAAGAACCAGTCCTTGGAAGTCTTCTCATTGCAGAAGCTACTGGCGTCTCTGACTCTGCCCAGGGGTATGGTAATTACAAGCTATATCTCAGATTTATGCCCAAAATAAACTAAGTTCTTGTTATAATGATTCTGATGATGATGAAGTGTGCAATTGACAGGTACTCTAATACGCCCGGAATATGGACGGAGGAGCAGGTGGAGGCTTGGAAACCTATTGGCAATGCCGTCCACGAGAAAGGAGGTGTTTTCTTCTGTCAGATTTGGCACACTGGAAGGGATTCCCGTGTGGGTAAGAATCTATCCATTGCTATCCATAAATTCCTTCCATGTACCCACTTGGCAGATCTGTGTGTATAGGGGTTCTGTTCATTTGCTAACCATAGAAGATTCAAAGAGGTAAAGACAACTCTTAGTGTTTTGTACCATGCAATCTGTTATTTTGTCAGTGACAAAGAATATTGCAGTCAGGTTCTTTGAATAGAAATCACTCAGTGGGTTTATGGAATGCAGATTATCAACCCAATGGCAAGTCTCCTATTTCTTCATCAGACTGAAAAATATCGGGATAGATTCTTCTACCTAATCGCAAGGATTTTGCATATTCTCCCTCTCCTCGCGCTCTAAAAACTGAGGAGATTTCATAGATTGTTAATGATTTTCGTCTTGCTGCCAGGAATGCTGTCAAAGGAGGTGACTATTTGTCAAATATGTTGAGAAATCATGGGCACCAACATTAAAATGAAAAACTAAAAACTAAACAAGAAATTTTATTAATTGGAGGGTGCAGCTTTTATATTGAAGCGGACATTTATTTATCTCGTTACAATATATTGAATAACTGTTGCATAACTATAATTTATCACAATTGTAACATAACCATTTACTTACAAACTAGTTGTAAGTGTCTATCTTCAACACACCCTCTCAACACTACAATTAATTAAAAACCTTAAAAAGCTTGATTGACATAATAACATAAAATAAAGAACTTCCTCTAAAGTAGATTTCTATTTTCTTCTCTACATATTCAGATTTTTGAGGTACTCCATCATGTTGTCTCATCACCCTCGTAAAGGTAGAATTCTAGAGTTGGATTCCCTAGTTCCCGGAATCCACCTCCTCGAACTCCTGAATCACAGATCACCCGAAGTCAAATTACTAGACAATCCACATGTGGCGTAACCTCAGCAACTAGTGAGGCATCCTTCCCTAGACCACAACTCCTGAATTAATTGGAAAACAATCCATATTGAGTTACACTGTATTGACTCCTTAATATAGCACAAATGAACGGGACTGTTCAGAACAGTAAATTTTTGTGATTTTGTTGTTATCATCAATTACAACAACAATCTCTCTTCACATATCTATTGCTTATTGCCCAAAATTATATGCATACTATATTTTGTAAAATATAATGAATAAAATTCAGTGGACAAAGATTTCTAAGAGCAATTCCAGCTTTTAATTTGATAGATGCATCACAAAAATTAGAGCTTTCAATTTGACAGAAACATCATAATGATAAATAACGAAATTTCCCTTCCACTTACAATTTTCCTGTCTCAGCAATGGCAAGGCAGATAGCTATATATGATGGCAACTTAAATAAAGTTCCATTTGTTATATGATGGCAACTTAAATAAAGTTCCATTTGTTATTTCCAGCCATAGATACACCACCTCTTCACTAAAGTTCTGTTTCTTATTTGCAGCGGTAGTTACACCACTTCCTGAATGAAGTTCCGTTTCTTTTTCCATATCCTGTACTGGTTGCCATCTACAGATTACTGCCTGATATATATAGATTTGAATACATGATATATATATATTTGAATGACAAAGGTTATAGCCAACAACTTCAATTTCTGCAGATAGATTTATTTTCATAAATACTGATGATAAAAATCTACACATTTATGTTATTCTATTATAGCGACCATGATTAAAAAAAACTAATCTTCCATCCACGAGAGTGAGAGATTCAAGGCTGTCCAAGCTCTGATATCATGTTAAGAAATCATGGACACCAAGATTAAAATGAAAAACTAAAAACTAAACAAATTTTTTTATTATTTGGAGGGTGCAGCTTTCATATTGAAGCCGACACTTATTTATCTCATTACAATATATTGAATAACGGTTGCATAATTATAATTTATCACAACCTTAACATAACTGTTTACTTACAAACTAATTGTAAGTGTTAATCCTCAACGAGAGATCGTAAATTAGCGTGTTGCTATTTGAATTTTGAACATATAGTACATACTATACAGGAGCTTTTTTTATATAAGCAAGAGCTCAATCTTTATTTCTTAATAGATCACAGTGCTTTTCTTATCCCAAGGAAGAACATTTTTTTTCCAATGTTAATGGCACTGAATAGTCATTACATCAAAATAGTTTTTTCTTCAACTAAATAGGGAAGTGCTACCTTCTTCCATTCATAGTTTTGGTGGCTTTGTGGCAGGTTTTGATGGTGTTGAAATTCATGGTGCTCATGGATATCTCCTTGACTAATTTATGAAAGACGACGTCAATAACAGGATCGATGAGTATGGTGGAACACTGGAGAACCGCTGCAGGTTTCCGTTGGAGGTTGTTGAAGCAGTGGCTAATGAAATTGGAGCAGACCGAGTGGGCGTACGGATCTCTCCATTTACAGAATTTCTAGAATCCAGTGCTTCAGATCCTGAGGCGCTTGGGCTTTACATGGCCGAGGCCTTAAATAAATACAGCATCATGTATGCTCACGATGTGGAAGCCAGAATGATAACTGCATGGGACGTTGTTACAACAGACAAAAGTCTGCTTCCGATGAGAAAGGCATTCAAGGGATCATTCTTGGTTGCAAGGGCTTATAATAGAGAAGATGAAAATGCAGCGATTGCAAGCGGCAAGGCTGATCTTGTAGTTTACGGTCGATTTTTTCTGGCGAACCCAGATTTTCCGAGAAGATTCGACTTAAATGGCCCTCTCAACAAATACGACAGAGACACTTTTTACACTCCTGATCCTGTTGTTGGCTACATGGACTATCCATTCCTGGAGTGAGCAATGCATACAGAAACATTTGAGTTAAATGCGCCCCTCAAAAAATACAACAGAGACAGTTTGTGCCTTCTGGATGCTATTCTTAGTACACAACTATCCATTTTTACATAAAATGGTTCTTATATTATTATTGTTCGAAGGTTTTCTACAACTCAACTCATTTTGTGGAAGAGGAGAAAAGCATTTTCTATATTCTCAACTCATTATGTGGAAGAGGAGAAATGCATTTTCTAGATGAATGCGGAGCTTTAATAAAATAGTAAGTAAATTATTTTATAATATTTATCTTTATATATAATAACTATGTTGAATGGAATATTTTATTTATCTAGTTATGAAGTTTTGGCTAATGATTGCAAGTTTTAGCATTGATAGATAAAATGTCTAAAATATATTTTATACAAGTCTTAGAAAAAAAAATCTATGTTTTGAGCACTATTTAATATTCATCATTATGACTACAACAATGATTAGGCCCTTCTTTCTCAAGGCAAGGAACCTTACAACTAGCTTCATCCTTCTAAGATTTGATCCTAATGCATGCAAAGATACCTTCTTAAGATACATAAAAGATGTAGCCAAAGTGGGACCAGGAATCAAATCTAAGCATGTGATGTGGAATTCGTAGCTTCGATAATTGCTTCAGACATGAAACGAATCTTTATGTCATTATATAAATGATAAATCTCTTCATATGAATAATTCAATCTATAAATATAGTTAACATAATCTTGAGTGTGAATATCATAGACACGTTTCGACTCTCATGCTTTCTTAGATTTAACGTGGCCAACACTGAGGTCAAAAGGAGATGCATGAGAGTGAATCAAAGCGTCAGTTATAGGGTACCCTTTGTTATCGATGACGTAAGTTATCGTCATGAGAGGAGACTTCAAGGTAGTCGGGCTCCAATCTAGGTGCACAACCTTCAGCATAGCAGCCAAGCCACTCACATGGAGACATGACATACATGGAAAATTTTAAAGGCTAATCTTAGCCATGGGCTAGATTTAGGGGTTTTCAAATTTTAATAGGGTATTTTTTTTATTAAAAAATCTGTTAGGTATGATTAGCCCATATTTTATTTATTTAATTTTAATCAATAGGAGGTTAGCCCCAACGAATTTAAAAAGGGAGCAAGATAAAATAATTGTGCCCCTCTAAAAATCGATTTAAACCTCTCTTTACCCATGAAAATAGCTAGGACACTCCCATTCATCCTCAATTTCCAAAAATGGTAGTTGCTAGGTGATCTTTCTCCTTCTATCAATCATGGAAAATGAAATTGGAGTTACATTCATCCATATTTTATGGGTTGAATCTAGTTTTGCAAGTTTCTTAATGTCCACATGAGAAGGGTAGTTGTTATTTACTATTAGGTCTTATAGTGACCCATTTGCATATAGGAGTGTTTTGAATCACATCGTCTTATATCCAAAGTTTTCCCAAGAAACACGGGGATTGTGAAGCTCGTGATTGGCAATGCGACAATAACATTATGTGGGTGGTTGGATCATTATGCCTGGGGGTTTGGATTTCATTCATAGCAGCGTATTTGGGTGTGCAGGGAGCCATGACACTACTTACAACCATTGCCATTTTGTTTCTACTTGTGTTTGTGTTCTCCTTTCTAGGACATGCCATGGGTGAAGAAAATTAGAATCCCACCGTCTTTGTTGCATGTTTTTCTTTGGGCATTGTCATGTATTTTGACATGTTTCTTGTTTAATTTATTGAATTTGATTGTTCTAAAAGTTGGCTTGTTATATCACATGGTTTAATAAGATTTATCTCCTACTTATTATTTTTTTGTATATTTTTTCCTATAATATATATGGTTTTATCCTTTATCCAAAAATTCACCAAGACTTCAAAAGATTTTATGATTTAGTAAAAGATTCACCAACACTTTAAAATGTTTTATAATTTAGTGAAAATTTTGTCAATATTATAAAATCTAGTGAGAGATTTTCCCCAAAAATTATATATACATAATATAAAATTGATAAAATAACCTTCATATTTACTTATCTATCATGAGGATTCACTCATTTATTATACATAGACATTTAGGGGGGGCTCTTAAAACATTTCCCGATGACATAGAAGTGCTACAAAGTAGATTGAATTTCATTCTTCGTTTATCAGAGTGTAGCCTTTACATGAGCCTTAGGTTCAGGGGCCAAGCTGATAGAACGTTCATTCCTAGGGCGATTATATCAGGCTTAACTATAGATGGGCTCACATCATTCGAACCATGAGATGAAAAGGAGATCAAAATTCTTGCTTCCTCATTGTGGCAGGAAATGCAATCAAAATAATGATATCTGATGGGTTTTTGATTGATTTTAGGTATGCTTTGATTTTCCTCCTGTGTTTGGGATATACTAATTCAACGAGCAAAACATACAAATCCATTCTAAGTTTTTCTCCATCCTTTCTGGCATTGATCTCTATCCATGTCAATTCCTCTGGCCATGGCCACTACCTGTCCTTTTATGACTCTCCTTGTAATGCCTAATTCACATACCATTATTTTCCCTTGGACCAACTTTAGTTCCAAAGAACCATTCAAATAATATATCAACCACTCATCAGGATATTCAACTTCTCTTAAATTATTTTCCTAGATAAATGGAATTTGAAATTGGAATTCAAAATTGGAGTTGATATGTACTTGGTTTAATATATATATATGAAAGTGTGGCTCACAAACCCCTAGGGGGTTGCTATGTCCATGGGAAGAAATCATGGGGGTCCCACCTGAAGGGGCCTCACCCCTTGCTCTGATTACAGAGCTAACCTAATGGGGACATCAAGTGAGACCCTTATATATCAATGTATAGCCACCCGAGAATTTGACCCCGAGACCTTCTGCTCATAACTTACAGCACTCAACCACTAGAGCTAGCCCACCTAGCTAATACATACATACATACATACATACATACATATATATATAATTGACATGTGCCACGCTAGCATTACATATGTCACACATCTCACCTACTTGGGTTGTAGAAAGCGTCTCTCAATGCAATTAATGAAATGCAAATGAGTGCAAGTTAAAAATTACCTTATGCTTGAAACAATCCCAAGGCATAATGGAAAAAAAGAGAGACAGATAGAGAAATTGATTAAGTAAAAGGATGGTCATTTATAAAACCCAATATCTCCCCTTGACTTAAGATATTAAAAGACAAATGGAGAATTTGACTAGGTAAAATGATGGTGAAATTATGGCATTTCTAATACCCATCATATCACCTTAACTTGAGGTATTGCATGTCCTCATGTAGTCCAAGTCATACAAGCAATATTGGGTTGTGTTAGGCCTAGGGAAAGCGCGCAGGAAATAAGCGCAATAGTCAGTACTTAGCGCAAGCACAAACAAGGAAACCTGCGTGAACAAATGAAACTGCACAAATGAGGAAAGCCGCGTAGAAGAAAGAGTAGGAGCAAAAGATGTCACCTACGTAGAAGTGGGAAAATTCATGGAAGGAATATGTTGCAGGGTACAATGGTAGCACAAGTGCAAAATAACGATTGAAAGCAACAGGGCGATCGTGGGTGCTGAAGTCGGCTTAATTCGATGGATTTCACACAAGTTGAAGCACGCTATAAGTAAGATTGTTAGTGCCTCATGTTGAGTCATGATCACCACAACTGTAGCCAAAAGGGTGGTTGATGGTGATAGTTAACAGACTTCCTGTATGTAGTCGACCCTACATGGTCATGTAAAATAGTATAAATAGGAGGGATTCAATGGAAAAAGGGTTGGTCTCAACTACTTCTTGGTTGGTCGTAATTATGTTTTAGGTTGGCGTCTCTGTAGCTGCTTGAAAAGGGGGTTACAGAGGAGAGATCTTTGAGAGAGCAGAGAAAAGCTGAGAGATCTGAGTAGTAGGGTAGTCGGAAGTCTGTAGGATGCAAACAGAGTTAGTACAGTAGAAGAGAAGCTCTGCTAGAGTGGTGCATATGATAGAGAGGTCGATCCGGGTGTCATGTGTGGATCTATAGATAGTAGCAGTAGATTAGGAGAAATAAGACAAAGAGCATGAGAACTAGAATTCGGAGTCAAAAAGACATATCATAAGATTAGTCTGCATCCTGCAGACTACAAGGTGCTATATCCTTTTCTTATGCCAAGGAAAGTGTCGTTGAAAAATGTGTATATATTGGGCTATGTGTTTCTGTCTTAAGTCACGATGTAAGTCGTAGACAGTCTGTTAGTACGAGTCAGTTGCGCCAGTTGAGAGGTTGAGAACAGGGATAAAGTTGGGCACGCTGATATATAGTTGTGCTTGGTCACGCAAGACTGACTCCTCCTACCAGCCATCTTGTTTCCTTTGTTGAGCTCCTTGGTTGCGCGCCAAGGGACTATAATCCCTCGACAATCAATGAAACATGGTTCCGACGGTTGCCCATTGAAGAGATATCTCGGGTGAGACTGCAGCTGCTTCGCAGGTGTTGCTGATGGGGCTTGCTTTGTCAGGCCAGTATCTCGGGTATTTGTTGGGTTGACGGGCTGCGCAGAACCTGGGTTGCGCGAGTTGGGAAAAGTGGCCAACAAATGGTTCAGTTGCCAAGACCCTATTGATCAAAACGAGGGACTATGTTGTGGCACCCAACTAAGAGTGAAGTTAAGGGGTGGCTGGAATCAAAGACGTTGATATTCATGCAGAATGAAAGCGAGGGTTCATGACTGAGCCCTGGGAATTGGTTGCAGCGATATCTGTATATGGATATCTATGAATTTTTTTTTTTCACGGAGTTTCCCATTATATTGCAAGAATGGCTATCGGATTTAACAGCCCAGCAGGATGACTTCCAGAGAAGAAGAGTGACTGATTGTACCGACCAGTTAACACAAGTAAGTAACCCTATTTCCAGATCTTTTGATTTTTGGATTGATAGCATATTAGAAGGATATGTTACGAAGTTAGCTGTTGAAGTGATAACCTCGTATAACGAGGTAGAGAGATATTTTTTCCAAGGACCTTGGGGAAGGTACCTTATGTCTATAAACCTATGGGTTAAAATGATCCTTTGTGAAAATGGTATTTTACAACTCAGTGATTGAGTCGCAAAGTCCGTGAAGGGGTATGTTGTGCAATATTTAGGAGTAATACGGAAGGTAGTAAGAAGAAATGTTCCGAGGAAGCTCAGAAGATGAGTTGGACACTGAGTTCTTAAGAAGCAGAAGGAGGTTTCGGTCAGGAAAGAGGAGGAAGGTAGCAGGAGGTAGGAGGGCTTATAGCCTGCCCAAGGAGGGTGAATATGGATGTGGGTCACACCTAGATGAGGGGTCTTGTGATGAAGAGGAGGAGTATAGTCCGATTTCTAAGAGAGCAGAATCAGAAGAATCTGTAGAGTCACCGAGAACGGGACGTGACTACGACATTCTAGGAAGACCCCCTGAAGTGAGACCTAGAAGTTCCTCACCTGAACCACTTGCAAACCCTAGAAGTCCTAGTGTCAGAAGCCCATTAGCTATCCCAGTAAATCTAGCAAACCTGGGGAACCCAGTGAACAACCCCAGCGCCAACCTAATGGCGGGAACAGACGTTAGATTACCCACATTCAATGGGAATGGAACGTAAGACCCATAACAACATTGGTTCCTCTATGAGGATGTTTGGATGGTGCGGTTAGTCCATAATGTAGATATAAAGAAGGAACAGATGATCACGACCCTGAGGGGTCGAGCGCTGGATTGGTTCATGAATTTTTATACCGTACCAATCGGAACACCGCAGAAGAATCTTGAGGAGATTTGACGAGAAATGGTCTCAGAATTAGAAAGCCACAATCTGAATCCTAATGCATAACCGATATCAAAGAGATTAAGCAGGCTTTGGAAGAGACAGTATGGGACTTTGATCAACGGTTCAAGACGTTGATGGCCAAAGCAAGCTTCCAGATGTCGTACGTGGAACATAAGGAGTGGTTTATTGCTGCGCTACTGCCACACATTAGAGGGCCACCCATGCAGCAAATGATTGCAATGCAAATGGAGGCATTGGAATTGTCCATGAAGCTAGAGGCTTCACCTATTGGAGATGACGCTGCTAGAACGATACAGATTCAGTTGCAACTAGCTAATATGAGTATTCAATTCCAAGATATAAAAAGAGGAAAAGAGATATAGGAAGACCTCTGGTGTACACGATGCCAGACCAATGGACATACCAAAGATGACTGCCCAACCTACATGAACTACATCTCGTCCGGTGCACCAAACCCATTGAGTCCTCAAGGGTTTCCCTAGTGCAACAACTTCTAGACAAGATTTTATCGTGATGTAGACTATATGTTCCTACAGAGGACGGTATGTACCCCAGCTAGTCTGTATTGTAAATTTTGTAAATCCATAGGCCATAATGAAACAGATTGTAGGGCCTACCAACTCATGAGAGAGAAAATAGTAGATGCATATCTGATGAAGAAGGAGGAGCAAATCAAGATTGAATAGGCTGCACCTCAGCTCCAGGCTTCACCTTAGTTCCAGACTCCGCCTCAGTTTCATCCTACGCAACAGTTTCAGATGGCACCGCAATTTCAGAATATGAGCCCATATAACCCGTATCAACAACAGTACGCGCAACTACAATACCTTCTGCAACCACCTCAACTTCAGTTGAGGGGGCCTGGAAATTACAGGGGCTGAGGGGTAGGAGGATTTGTCTGAGGAAGAGGGCCAATGGTGTGCTATAATTGTGGAGTGCAGGGCCACTATGCTAGAAACGACCCTAAATCTATGAAGACTTTCTCATGTTGCAAACAAGAGCACAATGTGGAGCAATGTTCGCAACTTATCACACGATGGAAAGCCCAGAAGGTTGGAACAGCTAACCCAGTACCAAATCCTATGCCGAATGCTCCCAACCAGAATGCTAATTCCAACATACAGATGATCGTTGTCAAACCACAAGAACCAAATGTAGCAATGGTAACAAGGGGAGGTGCTGCGACGAGTGCAGACCAAGATACACAAACATAACCCGCGACACAAGCACAACCGTAGGTGCAACCTACCACAAAGAAGAAAGCACCACTTAATGTTAAAGAGTAGAAGCACATATTCATGGATGTACGTCCAGAGTTCGTAGGAACGAAACAACCATATACCTCAAGCCAAGTAAAAGATATGCCCGAGAGATTCCAAAAGATATTCGAACAACAGACTGTGAACAAGAGTGCATATAAGGTTAGTAAAATCAAACCATTCCTGTCAATTTTTTTGGCGCTAATCCAGGATAAGGATGCACTTACAGAGTTGGAAACGCTTATTGAAACGCTTTTGGAGGAAGACCCGCCAGCAAAGAAGGTTAATAATGTCAAGACAAAGTTCAAAACATGACGCGAACTCATGATGTCTGCACTAATCGGTGATTATGACATGGACTATATCATCCTCGACCTGGGATCCAATGTTAACATTTTAACGTGCCAGACGTGGGAAATAATGGGAAAGCCACCCCTAGAATGGTCCCCAATTCAATTAAGGCTTGCTAATCAGGAAAAGGTCCTGCCTGTTGGTAGACTGAGTCAAGTCCAAGTGGATATTGAAGGATTGCGCACTTTTGCGGACTTCGAGGTCATCAACATAGTAGATGATACTAACCCATATCCCGCACTACTGGGGATTGATTGGGAAATAGAAAACAAAACTATCATTAACTTCAAAAGAAGGACCCTATCGTTTGAAGATGATGAGATGAGGGTAGCTGCACCCCTCGATCTACTGGAAGGACAAAGATACGTTGAACCGGTGTTCAACGAAGGACAAAGTGATCCCCTCGATAAAATATATAATGTCACTGCCCTTAAGGAGGACTACATCAATCCTAATATGGATGGTAACCTGAGCTGGAGATGCGTGAGTTCATGTACATCAGACTCAGGGGAGGCACTTGAGAACTAGTATAACCGATTGCATGAAGTATCTACGAGGACATGTGCCAATATAACTAAGTCTGTCCAACGAGTGGGAACTCAGTCGCAGCCGCTACCCACATATGAAGGACTACCTAAATTGGCAACATTCTTGAACGAGTTTGAGGAATTGGTAACAGAGCTATAGCGAATATATGCACTGGAATTTGCACTAAAAGCCACATCTGCACGATGGTGGGGTATGCACAAAAGTTCGATAACTAAATGGCCGCAGTGCAGACAAGTATTGGAAGTAAGATTTGTAGACGAGGTCACAATTGTGACGCAAAGGTATACAGGGTTATCAGACCCTGTTGAACACTTGGAGTAGTGTTCTGCAACATTCTTGAACTACCCGCGCCAGGAGTGGGTTCACCATTTCATACATACTCTTGAAACGACACCCAGAGGCTCGTATGCATCTATGGAGCTCTGCCAGGAAACACGAGAATGGGAAAATGTTGCACAGAATTTCACATACACCTTCCAGTTCGCAGATGAGCAACCAACAATTGATATTGCACTGAAGACCATTAAGGAGAAGATATTCGTTGAGATCCCGTTGGAGGTTTCATATTCTCAACCTTGCATTGCGCATTCCAAACCATGCTGAGAGACAGTTCAGCACTGGATGACATGCTATAACGTCTCTGGAAATCCGCAGGATGATCCGACTAACATTAACATTCCAAAGTCAGTAGGATCGCACGCAGTAGAAGGAAGCCGAATTTCTAGTGAGCAGTTCATCAAGCCGCTAAAGATCAAGAAAGTTAACATTAGGTCGGAGGACAATCCAAAATTTGCTAACATTGGAGACTATTGGGATGAAGAGACAGTAGCCAAAATAATTGATCTATTACATGAGTTCCAAGACCTATTCCCGACGAAATTCAGGGAAATGAAGGGGATAGTAGGTGATTTGGGTGAAATGAAAATTTTGCTCAAACTCGATGCAAGACCGGTGAAACAGCGCCCATATAGACTAAATCAACGATATAAAGAAAAAGTGAAAGCAGAACTGGACCGCATGCTGGAAGTAGGAATCATTGAACTTGTTGAAGATTCAGAGTGGATAAGCCCTATATTGATTCATGATAAGAAGGCGACAAGCAAGGTCAGGATCTATGTCGACCTTAGGAAGTTAGATGATTCCTTCTTACATGATCCATTCCCAACACCCCTTACAGATGAAGTCTTGGAAAGCATTGGTGGACAAGAAATGTACTCATTCACAGACAGATTCTCGGGCTACCATCAAGTTAGAATTGCGCAAGAGGACTGCCACAAAACAACCTTTGTAATAGAATGGGGATGCTACCAATACACGGTAATGCCCTTTGGCCTTAAGAATGCCCCTGCTATTTTTTCTAGAATAGTAGTTTCTGCTTTTAAATATTTCATTCACAAGTTTCTTGAAGTATATTTTGATGACTAGACAATATTTGGTTTGGTAAGAGACCCTATTGAGAATATGCACATGATGCTGGAAAGGTGTCGCCAGTATCAGACTGCGTTGAATTTGAGAAAATGTATATTTTGCGCACCATTTGGTGTATTACTGGGCCATGTAGTATGCCACGACGGGATCCTAGTCGACCCTACGAAGGTGGCAATTATTTTGGACCTACCTCCGCCCACATCGGTCACGCAACTCAGATCCACATTGGGACATACTGGATATTATCAAAAATTCATAAGAGGGTACGCGGAGATAACTGCCCCAATGGAGAAGCTGCTCAAGAAGGATTCCAAGTTTGAGTGGAACGCAGACTGTCAAGAATGTCTGCATAAGTTGAAAAACAAAATGGCCATGATGCCGATATTGATATTCCTAGACTGGAAGAAGGAGTTCCATGTGCATGTTGATGCATCATTAATTGCACTTGGTATAATATTAACACAACCAGGAGAGGGTGCAATTGACCAGGAAATTGCATTTGCAAGCAGGAAACTGTCAACAACAGAGAAGAACTACACCACAACTGAAAGATAAGGTCTTGCAATAGTCTATGTGCTACAAAATTTTAGACATTACCTATTGGGTGGACACTTCAAAATGTTCATTGATCATCTTGCACTGAAGTACTTGCTTAATAAGCCAGTGATGGGGGGGAAGATCTGCTGGTGGCTCCTCCTATTTCAATAATTTGACTTTGAAGTCATTGTGACTAGGCCGAATAAATGTTGGTCTAGACCACTTGTCACGCATTGAAAGTGGGGAGGAACCCACTAGCCTAAAGAATACTATACCTGATGCATAGCTATTTGCTATCGATGTAGTCAATAAAGAATTTGATGCTATTATACACTTGTTGAATACGGGCTATGCGCCTGAAGGTTATTCAACATGGAAACATAAACAATTAGTTGTCAAGGCCGCAAACTACACGCTAATCGTGGGACAACTATATAAGTTGGGACCAGATGAAATACTGTGCAGATGTGTCTTCGATCATGAAAGGAAATGGGTAATGGCTGAAGCGCATGCAGGTGTTTCAGGAGCACAATACACCGGGAAGGAAATGGTGCACAAGATTTTGCAAGGTGGACTCTGGTGGCCAACTATACATATGGATATAAGGAAATATTGTCACGATTGTGATAAATGTCAAAGAACATGGAAACCATCACAACGTCATGAAATGCCACTTGCGCCACAAATTACACTATAGGCCTTTGATAAATGGGCAGTGGATATTGTTGGCCTTATTAGTCCGCCAGGGAAATGGACTGGTGTGCGCTATATTATAACTGCTACAGATTACTTGACAAGATGGGAAGAGATGGCACCTGTGAAATATTGCACCGCCGCAACAACGACGAAGTTTATTTTTGAAAATGTAGTCACAAGGTTTGGTTTCTGGACGATCCTTATCAGCGACCAAGGTACGCATTTTGTAAATAAGCTAATTGTTGAAATAACTGCAGAATTCCAAATCCAGCACAAGAAGACAACATCCTACCATCCTCAATAAAATGGAACTGTTGAGGCCTTCAACAAGATATTGTAGAATTCTTTGACCAAGGTCTGTAATGTGCATAGAGATGACTGGGACTGGAAAGTCTCAGTAGTATTATGGGCTTATAAAACAACATGCAAACAACTGACTGGATACACTCCTTTCGATTTAGTCTATGGACAAGAAGCAGGCGTGCCTATGGAGTACATTGCGCATTCCGCTGAGCCTACGAATTGCGGCACTAACAAAGATGACAGATACCGACGCCATAGAGGAAATACTTGCGCAGCTGATTCAATTGGAGGAAGAACGCTTCATTGCAAGCTTCCATCAAAACGTAGAAAAACAACGACATAAAGCATGGCATGACCACCACATTAGAACAAAGGAGTTCAAGGTTGGTAGACTTGTTCTAATGTATGACAACAAGTTTCTTAAGCACCCAGGTAAGCTCAAAACACACTGGTTAGGCCCATACGTGGTTGCGCACATTACTGAAGTAGGCATGGTAAAACTACATAAGCTGAATGGAACACCGATTGCAGGTATGATCAATGGTAGTCAATTAAAACCATACTGTGATGACTGTGACACGGTCTCGTAAGGCCAAGGCATGTAGCGAAAAAAAGAAAAAAAAGAAAAAAGAAAAAAAAGGGCGAGAAAGATCTAAAGCAATGAAACATCTACAATGCAACCCGGCATGGGAAAAGGAAGTTGTGTTGAAAAATAGTGCCTTGTAAAACCGCCAATGAACTAGCTAAGAGAAAACTGGCGGGGAGTGTAAGACAGCTAGTAGACACCGATGGACTGTTAAATGCACAATAATTCCAAAAAGATTCAGTGCTAGTGACATCTCAATAGCATTAATTTAGAAAGTCCAAGGAGAATGGCGGCGGGCTTTTTGTTCCCATCCTTCGTATTACCCTTAACTAGCCCGACAAGTACATGATGGAACCTAAGTGTGTGAGTGAATCCGGTGAAGAAAGATCCCATGTGCTCTGTCAGATGATCCATCATTGCAGCCAATCACAGCTGGGGGGGCCTGAGCGCCTATAAAAATTAGTTAGCTCTGTCCGTGTAACCGTTACATTACCTTACAGAGCCAAGAAACCAGAGAGTCGAGCCCACTAAGTGAACTAGAACCCCTCCCCCAGAGTCGAAGCCCATGATTATTGAGCTCTCTAGTGACAACGAATATTCCACTATTTCACCAGTGTTACCCTGCCTGATAGTAGAGGTACCTTAGATCCCTAAACCCAGTCGACCACGAAAAAGATGAAGAAGATGCAGGCCAAGCCGAAGGCACCGCATAAACAACCATAGAGGCCACCACGTCCACCACCGGTAGGAGGCCAACTGACGTAGGTACCTGCAACCCGGCCACTAGTACAGCTGGCCGGAGCCCAAATTTTTACAGCCAGAGTCCCATCGAGTGCAAACCTCCCCACTTCCTTTGGCCCCGTAGTGAAGATACCCAAGGCCCATAGAGACAACCCAGTTCCACCACCACCACCACCTCTAGAAGTAGAGTGGATTGATGAAGAAAAGAACTTGCTGCCTCTGTATGTGTCACCAAGGAAGCCAAGCACCATAAGAGTGCCAGACATACCGTAACTATTAGAAGAGCCCATCATTCCAGAGGGCATCACGCGACCTCAGGATCCCATCACTCCCAAACTCCAGGACTTGAAGTTTGAGGACTACGACACCAGGAAACAAGACCTGTCCAGAGATCAATTCATGGTCGTGGAGCCCGGTCAACGTTTGAATGCAGATGTTGTTTCTGCAATGGAGTATGCGCGCGAATTGGAGCAGTCAGGTATCTTAAACCTACTCTTTATGCCCCATTTTGATCGCTCTGGCCCGGTTGGAATGTATGTCAAGCAACTACTGGTATGCTTCCATGGAGGCTACCTCTGGCTGAACAAGCCGTATGAGGTAACGATGGACCTAGTCTCCACCATCATAGGCCTTTCATGGCAAGGACTTGACCTGACCCCATACCTACACAAGGAGGGGGAAAAACTAGACAAGAATGACATGAAGACCAAGTACCAGTTTCTCCGCGGTGGAAAGGGATTCCTCCTTATCTCCATCGATGATAGTGCTATAAGAGATGCAACAAAAGTCTTGTGCAGTAAGGTCCTATGCAATATGAGTCCTACTGAGTGCACTGCTGCAACAGTAGAGCTAGCAGAAAAGTGTGCGCAAGGAGTGCACATTAACTGGTCCCAGTTCCTCCTGAACGAATTGATGGACGACGCGTAGGAACATCCCATGGAGAAGTTTAACTTTGTGTGGCTTTTAATTCTAATCTCATTTGCGCTATGGGCTCCACTACTAGATTATCAACCCATGGATATCCCAGTAGAGCTCCTCGGCATGCCGTACCAAAACCTATGGGACCACAAGGATAGTAAGCGCAAGACCGATGCCAAGCTTGCATTCTTTCTACAAGGAGAAAGGCTTAGGCAGATTGTCCACGAGCAATATCGATTGAAACCTGTGACAGTGGCTAAGTATCCGTTCATTCACTTCTACGTAGGGCTATACAACATCATCATGCATCCGCGCAATGACGCTAAGAAGCAGACACTCTCAAATTTCTTTATCCTCAGAGATGCAGATATCGAAAGGGAAATCAAAGATTGGCCTAAGGAATGGTTTATCCAGCATAAGGAGGTGCATGTAGCGTAGAAAGCATCGCAGGGGGGTCCACAAGAGAACCCATTGCAGGACGGCACCAATACCAGTACCCAGGAGTGTCAGGATGACTCCCAAGAAGAAGAAGAAGAAAAGCGAGACCCACCCAATGCTAGCAAAGAAGACCCCCCTAATGATGAGGAGGTGCACATTGAAAGAACCAGGAAGAGAAAGGGTAAAGAGCCCATGGAGGACGATGAAGAAGCCTTGGCCATCCCACATAGGAAGAAGCAGAAGGCTAACTGATCCTAAGTAATGGGAATAGCAGATGAGGATCTGACTCTTCTCAATGAGGCGGTCGCTGAAGTAGCCGAGAAAACTTTGGGTAACCTCACAAGCAGGAAAACCAACTGGATGGATTCCATCACTACAAAAGTTAACCGGCTTGCAGAGACTATCGCAAAAGTGCACGACACCATGCAGGATGAAACCTATGGTGTAGACCCAGCAGACACTCTGGCGATGCCAGTGCTGCTCCTACCGTTAAGAATAGAAATGCCCGCACAAGAATCTTCTACAGAAGAAGTAGAAAAAGAGGTAAGTGTCCATAGCTTGGACACTGATTTTGGATTTCTCTAAGCTGACGTTGCTGCACATATATTTCATTCAGCATGTCGCCGCCACCGAGGTCAGAATCCGGGAAAATGCGGTTGCATATCAGGCATCCAAGGAAACCAGGAAAGCAAAGGAGTGCAAGCAAGTTATCAAGCACTAGTAGGAAGACCTAGAAGCTCAATCCCAAAAGTAGGATTCACTGGAACAAGCTATAAAGGATGCAGTCCTGCAACTGTCAAATGAGGAGAAAGAAGCCGAGGCAGAATCTATGCACTAGCTGAGGCGGCTATCCAAACTAGCCGTAGACCTAAAGAAACAGGTTCAGGAGATGAAAACAAACTAATAGCCGAGCACACCCCCCGAAGTGCTGTAGAAAAGGCAAGAATAAAAAAATCAATCTATTGGTCGACTTCGGGAAGTTGAGCAGTTTTGCATAGAGGCGGTGGAAGCAATTGGCGCGACATGGGAACAACTCATTGACAATGAGGTTGCAGAACATCTTGCCAAACAGGCGCAGCAAGCAAACCTACAAGTATTGGTGGTGAAGGCAGAGATTAAGAAGCTTCCAACTAACGAGAAAATCGCCAAAGGTGCTGAGCTCAAGCAGCTCCTCGACAAGGCAAGAACCCTGCCCGACCAGGAAAGAATGTGCAACAAGGAGACGGCTGAGAAGCAGGTCGAAGCTGAAAGGATGATAGGGCTAATTTAGCCTATCCAGCAGTGAATCACCGAGTTCATGTAGGCACTAGCCAATACCTGGATTGAGCACCCTAGCACCGACAGATTCTAGGAACTAGAGTAGCAGGCGAATGAATATTGCTAGGAGATAGAATGGCTTACTCCCATTTTTGCCCAATTCCAACAGAAGGTTGGAGGTGCAGAACAATTTGCACCCGAATATGCACCTGAGAATGTGCAGGAAGAGGAAAAAGAAGAACAGGAACAGAAAGAAGACGAGGAAAAGGAAGACGAAGATGGACAGGAAGATGAAGAGGATCAAGTAGAACACCATCAAGAAGAACCGAAGCACACACAAGAAAAACCTATGGAGATAGATTTGCTAAATGAGGCTGAAGAAGAAACTGTATAGCTCCAAGCTCCATCATTTAAAATTTTTTCTAAGTATCAAATGGCCCAGTGGTGCAAGAAACACCATCCAAAAAAAAAAGCGTGCAAGGGAGGAAGCGCCAAAAAAAAAAATTCAAAAGAAGGGGCTGTACGTATTGTGCCACCTACTATATCCATTGATTAGTGGCTCGGGATGAGCCGCATGTGAGTGTTGGGGGAAGTTGGGCTTGGGGAAAGCACGTAGGAAATAAGTGCAAGAGTCAGTACGCAGCGCAAGCAAGGAAACCTGCGCGAAAAAAGGAAACTGTGTGAATGAGGAAAGCTGCACAGAAGAAAGAATAGGTGCAAAAGCGGGAAAATTCATGGAAGGAAGATGTTGCATGGTACAATGGTAGAACAAGTGCAGAATAACGACCGAAAGCGACAGGGAGATCATGGTTTCCGAATTCGGCTTAATTCGACGGATTCCACATGAGTGGAAGCACGCTGTAAGGCCGTTAGTGCCTTGTGTCAAGTCATGATCACCACAGCTGTAGCCGAAGGGGTGGCTGATGGTGACAGTTAACAGACTGCCTCTATGTAGTCAACCCTACGTGGTCATGTAAAATAGTATAAGGGATTCAATGGAAAAAGGGTTGGTCTCAACTACGTCTTGGTTGGTCGTAATTACGTTTAGGTTGGCATCTTCGTAGCTGCTTGAAAAAGGGGTTACATAGGAGAGATCTCTGAGAGAACTGAGTAGTAAAGTAGTCGAAAGTCTGTAGGATGCAGACAGAGTTAGTACAGTAGAAGAGAATCTCTACTAAAGTGGTGCAGATGATAGAGAGGTCAATCCGGGCCATGTGCGGATCTGTAGATAGTAGCAGTAGATTAGGAGAAATAAGACAGAGAGCATGAGAACCAAAAGTCAGAGTAAAAAAGACATATCATAAGATCAGTCTGCATCCTGTAGACTACAAGGTGCTATATCATTTTCTCATGCCAGATGAAGAGCACCTTGGTGGTTTTTCCCATATGGGTTTCCATGTTATCTCTTCTGTTCAAATGGATCATTAATGCTATGCATGTTTATGTGAATGGTTGTTATTTTGTTTCTGTACAATGCTGAATTATTGACTAAAGTGCCTAATGTTATACTGTAATCAATAGATGAATGCTTGGGAAAGTGTCATTGAAATATGTGTATATATTGGCCTGTGTGTTTCTGTCTTAAGTCACGACATAAGTTGCAGACGGTCTGTTAGTACGAGTCAGCTACGCCGCACGGGTTGTACCAGTTGAGAGGTTGAGAACAAGGATAAAGTTGTGCGTGATGACATATAGTTGTGCTTGGTCACACAAGGCTTACTCCTCCTTCTAGACATCCTGTTGCCTTCGTTGAGATCCTTGGCTGCGCGCCAAGGGAATATAATCCCTCAAGAATTGCGGAAACATGGTCAAAGTTGTGTGTGATGACATATAGTTGTGCTTGGTCGCGCAAGGATGACTCCTCTTTCCAGCCATCCTGTTGCCTTCGCTAAGCTCCTTGGATGCATGCCAAGGGACTATAGTCTCTTGATAATCACGGAAACATGGTTCTGACGGTTACCCATCGAAGAGATATCTCAGGTGAGATTGCGCTTGCTTTGCAGGTGTTACCAATGGGGCTTGCTCTGTTGGGCCGGTATCTCGGGTATTTTTTGGGTTGACGGGCTATGCAAAACCTAGGCTACATAAGTTAGGAAAAGTGGCCAACAGGTTGTATTGAGAGTTTGTGTACAAATGCATGGAATTCAAAATTTAGTGAATATCAGACATAGTAAGTTGACTAAATGCTTAAGTATCTTTACAAATTTTAACTTTTAAATATCCACGAAATGTTATTATTAAAATTTAATTATTAAATTAAAAGTGAACTCTAATTAGACATTAGAGTAGTTAATGCTCAAATTGTAGTTTAACTTTAAAGAATTCACCTATTCATTAATTATCAATACAGGGGTGGAACTATAATAACAACTTATCAAATGATAACTTCAAGTCACAAGAAAATGCCCATATTAGTGATTTTTCTTCTTCACGTTATATGTTTTTTCATATATATAACTAGCAATTTCCCCAAGAAGGTGCAATGATACGCTGATAGGTCAATTTTAGAGGAAAAACTGGCTAGAAAAGAGAAACTAAAACAGAATTAGTGTTTTTAAAGGATGAATTATGCATGAGTTGTGAAAAAAATGTGGCTAGTATGACATTGACTGTATTTAAATTCAATTTGCTATCTAAAAAAAAGACCAAAAAATCCAAAGATAAACCATTGATGCCGGTGGAAGAAGAAGAGAAAGAAAAAGAAGACACAAAGAAGTGGACGGAGAGAGTTGCATTGATGGAATAGTTGTCTAGATAACAATCATGGAAGGATCGATGTGAGCATTAGATATTTAAATTAGTGCATTGCAGCATTACGGTGCAAGGTGAGTGTCCTTGATTCATGAGGAATTTTCGAGCATTAAAGACCTTAATAACCATTTTACAAAAGCTATATATAACTGGTGTGTAGACATGGGTAAATGCAAATAGAAGCTGCACTAGAGCTAAAAAAATGTTCTGAAAGGAAGGGAAGGGAAAGTGATTGTAGAAAAGTTCGAGCATAAAGATATACTATTTGTCCTACATATAATTTCCATCCATGCATAAGCATTTGATATGATGTTTTAACTTTTTTTTTATGTTCTTGGAAATGAAATGTTTCACACATTATTTCTTATGAAGAGATATTTTATTGCCATTTTATTTCTTAAGAATGGGTTTTGAGAGAACAATAGTGGTTTGGGAAAGAAACGAGAGAAAATTTGTACCTAGAGTATGCTTGGAAGTAATATTTGAGGAGAGGATTAATATAGGAGACATTTATTCCTAAAAATATTATGGAATCTCTTATCTACTTAATAATTTTATTTGAATTGCAAATGAAAGATTGATGGCTTCATTGGAACATTGATGTTTTTGGACATACAAATATGTAAATGTATTTTTGAAGGAATTATTACTCTGTTTTTATAGTTTTGTACAATTGTTATTTGTAGATACTTCAAAGATTAATTTTTAGTGTAGGCTTAGTTCTAAGATGTTTTAAGTTTATAGACAAGGTTAATAAAAATTTTGATTTATAAACTTCTATTCAAAGTTTATAATGTTTGATTAGCAGTAAAGCTTATTTACATATTTTTTATGTGGTTTTTTTAAGTTACATGTATATATGCGACCAATAAAGTTGGATTCATTATAAATAATATATTGACCAAGTAAATGTGCGTATGTGAACAACAAAATTGGATACTCCATAAAATAAATTCTAGAAATTGTCACTATGACTATAAAATCCTTCTATGTATGTGAGCAATACAATTGGATAGACCATAACACAATAAATAACATATTATCTAAGGAAATGTATGTAGTGAACAATGAAAATTAATCCCCTATACTTATTACAAATTAACAATCTCCATACAAAGAGTTAGTTGCATGTGGTTGAGTGGTAAGTCTATATAATTTTACTATATTCTATATTTTAGTGATAAGTTTTCATGAGGTTACTATATTCTAAGTGCTAAGACTTTATTGAATAAACTAATTATTATTGACTACCTTGTGATTTAGTGGTAAGTTTACACTACTTTATTATCACCTTATTTTAAGTGGTAAAAGTTTAATAAGCAGGTTAACCATTATTAGTTAGGTTGCAATAAACTCTTAGTGTCAATTTGTTTTATTTTTTACAAATTCATTCGCTAATTTGGTAGTAGTTCATTATAATTAACTTACATTCATCTTAAAATATAATATATAAAGTATGAATCCGTCTTAATCCTCAATTTCTCAAGGAATGAGAAAGATAAAATCTATATAGGTGATACTAGTTTAAGGTGCAAAAACCATAAAACAATTCACAACTTTAAAGATTTAATCCTTATTGGGAAGAGATTTAATCCTTCTCGAAGGTCTTGTCAACCAACACCTCACTAGTTTGTTTATGTATTTCGATGTTGGAAGATGACTTCCACTATTAATAGATAACACATACTTGAGTAGTGACTTGGAATGTAGGAATATTTTTATTGTCAAATAAAAAGGCATTGCATGCAATTAAAACACCCCACAAAACCAAGAAATGTATAAATCTAAATTCCTTCAATTTGTGCCTATCATAGCAAGGATTTAAGACAATCTCCAACACACAACCCAAGCCAATCATCATTATGACCTATTAAAGAGCCAAATGCTTCCATATCCATTGAGCAAAAACACCATCAATTAAACAAAAATAGTTTATGATCCCTCCTTACATTGAATACATCTCCCAAGGTCCTCCTTATTATCCTTTTGAAGCATCTCCCAAGTAAAAAATTTATTTTCAATAATAACCACAAACTATTTTCTCTTCATTAACACCTTATTCTTCCATGGTTTATCCCATCACCACTTAATTTCCCAATATATACATTGTTCTAAAATTTCCTATATATACCAAGACCCTTCTTTCTTATATTTTTGAAGCATCTCCCAAGTAAAAGTCTTATTTTTCAATACTAACAACAAACAATTGTCTCTTCAGTAACACCTTATTCTTCCATACTTCATCCCACAACCACTTAATTTCCCATTGTACGTTGTTGTAAAGTGCCGTATGATCTAATCTAAGCATGTTCCTAATTTATAGCACAACCAAGAATCATAGAAAGAGCACTCTTCTTCCACTTTTAGTCTAATTAACTTTATTACCTTAAATTTTATATTATTGTTGTTGATTTGTTAATAAATTTAAATTCTTATTGTGATTTTATATAAAAAATAAAGCATAATATTTTTTAACCCAAAAAGTGGTCACTCATGCTTTTAAATTATCAACGGTCACAAATAAAAATAAAAAAGTAATTAGAATTTCCATGCTAGATTGTACAAACTTATGGTTTTCCAAACTAAAAGAAAATATGTATATAAAACAGGGCAGGGACAACTAAAGGTTTCACATAAATGACAACACATAACCAATCAACATCAAACCACATAAAATAATAAGACTTAAATGCCTCATCAATGACCACAAAATAAGGCTTATATAATTAATCAAACTGAAAGGATCTTATGCTATTCATCCACATGTATTGGTATAAGGGAGAGTTGCATAGCTACAAGTCCTTAGATAGATTTTAAGTTTTGTTTTTAAGATTAGTGTCAAGAAGGTTTTATAAACAAAAGTTTTTATCTTGAAAAATTTGAAGGAAAAAATAACAAATCTATGCATAGCATCACACGGGAATTTATATACAAAAACTCTCTAAATAAGAGTGCTACTGATCTAACAAAAGGCTACAACAAAATTCGAGAAAAATAAATTCCTTGGGTCTCCGTGGATTTGAGCTATGCAAAGGAATATTTGCAGGCTAGGTTCCTTTAAAGAGATTCCTTGCCTAAAACAGAAACAGAAACAGAAACAGATGAAAACTCTGTCAAAGAGAAAGGACTTACCTCAGCAAGATAAAAGTTGTAATGAAAGTGGCTGAATCTTTCTTTCGGAGCTGGCCCCTCCCCAAAAGTCTTCCATTCAAGCTAAACAAGTATAAACCTCCTCCTCTGTGATCTCGCTTTTTTGTAATATCCTCAGAGATGAGATGGTAAAATCCAGTCCAGGGTTAAATTCCATGAGAAACCAAATAGAAAGTAAATGCACTAAATTCACTTGGAAGGTTTCTGCCCCAATTTTTCCTAGAAAACTCGAGAAAAGATCGATCGCTAAGTATAAATTTCCTTGACAGTTTGTTTGAGAGAGTAAGTTGTACTCTCTCACAAGTGGCATTATAAGCCAAGCTCGAGCCTCCGGAGTCCGGGTATACCTCTAGATAAGAAACCATGTGAGAATGAGAATGATGGCGCTGAGCATGTAACCTCGTGAACATGGCGCTGAGCATCGTAGGACACTTCGTGAACCAAGCAACATATAACTTCAACAACACGTTAACCCTACAAAAATGTTAATATTTTATTTAAAAATTAATCTACGATTTTGAATACACGTGACACACTTTAATTGGTTAAAGGGACTATGAAAGAGGTACAGGTTTTTTCAAAAATCGAGCTCACAGAAATAACGCTTTCATCGCAAATATAAACTCAGTTTTTTTTATTTTTTTTTCAGGAAGAAAAAAGCCTGTCCTTGTTATTCTTATTAAGAATCAAAGGGCATTGATCCTGCCATCCCAGAAGTGGGTTACATTTTAGAAGTATACAACTCATATGGTAATTAATCTTCTCAAGACGCTGCCAGGGGGAAAGGCATTACAAATGTGTAAAGGATCCCATCAGAAGTACTGTCTCATCATGTATGGAGTCAGTGCCTTCAACCTCATCTACCGAGAACCAAAGGGATTTGATCTGCAGTCTAAAAGAGGCCGCGCAATGAACAATCAATAAGAGGAGTAAGCTCCCCTGTCCATGCTCAAAAGAGCTGAAAAGAATCATGAGAGATCAAATGATCCTCCATAAATTCAAAGAAATAGCCATAACCTTGAGAAAATGTGAGAGCAGTTTTAGAGAGACGGTCAGCAATCTGATTGTGTTCTCGGTAGATGTGGATGAACGATAGATATGAAAAGCTAGAAATTTTTTTTTGTGTTTTTTGACACCAGTGAAAGAGTTCTGGTGGTGAGAGAGCAGTAGATCCCTTTGCCCAGTTAATGATGACTTGTGAGTCACTGTATATATGGGTTACATAAGCATAAATGATTTTGGAGAACAGAACAAAGTAAACTCATGAATTAATAAAAGAATTTTTTTTATTTTAATCTTTTAAATGAACGGTTCAAGTCATACACATTACTTTATCAACACTAAAAATAAGTATATGCATTGAGGCCATGGGATCATATTTACCTATTAACCTTTATTTTCAAGTATATTTTTAACTTTTCTAAATTTTTAAAAATTCATATTTTTGTATTTATGAGATGTTTATTTTTGCATTCTATTTTTACTAAATTTTTTTGCATATTTTTTCATATCAAATTGTATTTGTATCCGTATTTGTACTCAAATATTGCTACTATGATCCATCTTATGCAATAATTGAGTGTAAAGGGTCAAGTGGTAGAGACTTAGAATAAAGAGCACTCCAATTGTAGCATGGATGTCCCTGTTCTTAGGCTATATAGTAAGCCAATATAGTACTTGGATGATTCCAAATTCCATCCTATTCTGCTAAATCAATTGGGTGGCACATAATAAGGAAAAAAAATTTAAACCCATCCACTTTATACCATACACTTTCAAACAATCAATGTATCGTTGGGAATGATCTAGTGTAGTCTCAAACCTTTCATAGGTAAGGGGGTTCTTTTTCTTTTTCTCATGAATCAATTCAATATTTCACCTTTGAAAGCACAACAAAACCTCTTGTCCATTAATTGGCATCCATTTCTCACAAGCGACAACTAAGTTTTGAGCTTCTTGAAAGAAAGAACAAATTTATCCATAAAACTTCATTATGTTTTAAAAATGGAAAAAATGAAAGCTCCTTGTGATGTAATATGAAGTTGTACATCTCCCACAAAAGGATTGGGATCTCAATTATTGTTCACATTCAACAAATATTGTGTTGATATAGTTCACACATCAAATTATGATCTTATTCATGACAATGAAAATATATCCATATGAATTAGCCAGAGTCCAAAATAAAACAGGAATTACCAACTACTAATATTCGCGGCCAAAAGGAGATCATTAGTTCTTTTAAGTACAAGGAATATATTGGGGAAGAATAGTGGCATGCCCTCATTGCATGAGCCAAAAAGAAAAGGTTATGTTTTTATTGTTCAAGTTTTTGAACCTTAACCTTTAATTCTTGAACAATCATCATAGCTTCTAGGTTCTTCAATTTCTCCATCTCTTTCATATGACTAATATCTTCTTGTTGTTTTGCTAGAGAGTTAATCCTCTTTTCCAAAGACTCTGCCTTAGCTTGTCAGTCAGTGACATCTTTGCTTAACTTGTCAATTTTAACAAGCCCTATATATCCACCCCTTTCTATCTATAATTTATTATCACTAAATATTGTTTTGAAAAATGGACTCTACCACAATCTTTTATTCTCTTGAAGACATTGTACAATGCTCTTGTATTCCACCCTTGATTATGTTTCCCAATCTTTTATTCTCTTGAAGACATTGTGCAATTCTCTTGTATTCCACCCTTGATTATGTTTCCCATTCCATATAAGTATCGCCATGATCATCCTTACATGAGGCGAGTGATATCCGTTGTTGGTATTCATTGACAACTTGAACTAATGTGTCTAAACCCCTTTGGGATTCAAAACTTCTCAATTTCTCTTGAGGCACAACTAACTTTTCATTCAAAGTTTATTTTTATTTGTTTTTCTCATCTTCTTAGTAAGTTTATTCAACTTTAGGTAGGTTCTCCAAATTTTGAAGTAAAATAAAAGGGTTAGTACCTACCACACAAAATATGTCTCCTTTTTACATTTTTATGGGTTTATTTGGTGCCTCTATGGTAACATGTAACAGAAGACCTAATTTTGGTTATGTATCTTCATTTGAATATCCAATTCCATATTCTTGAGTGTCTTCTAGAATATTTTATGAATTATGTTTTTCTTCTACTTCAATCACTTCCATAGCTTCCTTTGATTCCATTTGAATTTCCTCCATAGGTTTATTGTTTTTCACTACTAAACTAGCCCTTGTTCTAGGTCATTTGAGGGCTTTTGGTTCTGAAGTCATTATTCATTGTTTACTACTCTTTGTTCTTGTTTTGGAGCCGTTCTTCGAGGGTTTACACTTAGGAGATAATTTATACAATTTTTCAATGACCTTCACTGGCATATTTCTTTTCATTCCACTTGGTTATCCTATGCTTACTTTGTTTATTATGAGATATACTCTGTTCCTATTCATTTTCACTTGATTGACTTCTTCTTTCTATGTTTCTATTAAAATAATGATGCGGATACCACAAATATTTTTTAATTTGGATTGATCGTTATAAGAGAAGTTTCTACAATTAACTTAATTATCCCGTGATAGGTTAAGATCAACTTCATATTTTCACTTTATTGAACCTTCTTGCACATAAAATAAAAGGAATGCAGAAGAAAATATGGAGTGTTTATATACCTATGATGTCATAGGTGAGTTAGAAATTTGAAATGACACCCGAATATTAAAACAAACCTTCCTTCACATGTCAAATATTTTGTATCCAGAGAGCCACCTTTGGACAAGGCCCAAGGGATTCCCCATGGACTCCTTTATCCATTCATTGTATTGTTTCATCCCCAACAAGGAATTATTCTTAGGTAATGGCTATTATAGTCCTTCGTTCAACCATTTTATCATGTCTATGGTAACCTTGTGACCCTCGCTATACTTTATTCATCTACTAGAATCCATGACCCTTGAACTTGTGCAACTAATGACTAAAATGATTGTGCAATTTCTACTGCCATAGCTTTTTCAAACCCCCTTTAATACCTCGTTCTTTACCCTTGGAATATACCCATTCATATAATGTGAAATATGTAAATATGATAAGTATGGATTCCTAGTGTGGTGATGAAGGCTAAAATCCCATTGGTGAATGGCATATGCTAGTGTATAATATAGAGGTATCTATCAGTCCATATGTATGGCTTGTGTAATGACTCAAGCTATGTAAATATTATGATGCAAAATAATACAAAAGGTTGGAGATGCTTGTGTATGGAAGTACCTCAAAGGCTCTATTCTTCCACTAGAGTGGAATAAGAAAGGGGTTTTTCTATGGGAGAGTAACCCTATGATTCCATGTGTTAGTCCTAGAACCAACCAATTTATGTCTTGTTCCTTAAATAAGCCTATGCCTTTCCTTGACATATTTTACTTAATCATTGAATGGTTGTGTGAAGTTGGTGAGAAATTATTCTCACGTATTTATGGAAGAGTGGGGCAGATACACCTCTTCTGACCTGGTAAGAGTCCTTATTCCTAGGATTAGAAGCAATTTTAGCTCTTGTTATCCACCCTTTATCCACATGGGATTCTATCATCCAAGACACATAGACACACAAGGAATGCATTAAGCCGAGACCAAAACTTGTGATAGGAAGCCATATAGTGGTGGAAAAGAATGGAATTAGGTTGTCCATAGGTGAGGAAAGAGGATAAGTATATAAGAACCTTACCCTAAGATTTGTTTCTCGTGAGATGCTTGAGAATCCATAATTGATTTCTACATGAAATGATTGAAAGGAACATAGCATATTGGACTCTTATTGCGCACATTTGTAAGCATTGTAAGGGTTGAATTCCCTAAGGGACTTATGTATCTGTGAAGTGTTAGAAAAATTGGATTGTAGAGTATTATCAATTAAAGAAGATGCAAATATTAAAACATAAACACATTACAAGAGAGACATAGATATAACGTGGCTCACCCAATATGGGTTACATCCACACATAAATTTCCAGTCCTTTATTATTTTATTTTCCAACAAAATGAAGGGATACAACCTACATCACACCTGCTACACTTTCTCACAGTCTCTCTCACACAATCACAGAGATTGTTTATACAATGCTACAGTACAATACATAGTCGTATTACAATGTTTTCCTTTTATAGGGGAATTACTATGGGAAAATACCACGATTCACCAAATACCATGGGATCATACACTGTTGGACAACAAACATCCTACCTCACCTCCCTGTTGGGATGAGTCTACATGAAAACTATAGTATAAACATGGCTGAACAATAACATCTTTGAATCGGGAAGATAAGGCTCCACAACCAAAAATCTCCCACTTGGAGACTGATCACAACAAATCCACCACTGTTGCACTTGCTAAACTATGCTCTAAACCTTAGAACTAGATAATTTCTCATCTTCACCTTCATGCTTGAAGGCCAATTTATCTCTATGGTTACTACCTTTGTCAACATGTCTACAGGATTCTAGCTAGTGTGTATTGTTTCCAACTTTAACAGTTCATATTCCATAACATATATTATGAAATGGTGCTTGAGATATATATGTTTAATATTTGAATGAAAGGTTGAGTTCTTTGTAAGATGGATGACACTCTAGTTGTCATTGTACAAGCTTCTATTCTCATGCTTCTTACCCAATTCATCCATGAACCTCTGCAACCAAATCATCTCTTTACTAGGCTATGTAGCAACAACATACTCTCCTTATGTTATTGAATGTGCAACAAACTTTTGCAATTTTGAAATCCAACTTGCTGTTGTTCCACCTATAGTAAAAACATACCTTGTGGTGATCCTCTTGTTTTCTTTATCACCTGCCATATATGTGTCAACATATCCCTGTAGAACCTCGAAAACACAATGCGTGAGAAATGTTACCTCTCAAATACTTAAGAATCCATTGTACTACCCTACAATGATCTTTACTTGGATTATTCATATATCTGCTTATAACTCCCACTGCATGTGCAATATCTGGTCTTTTACACACCATGGCATGCATCAAGCTTCCAACTGCTGATGAATAGGGAACCTTGGACATGTATTCTATCTCCTCCTGTTTCATGGGACACATCTCCTTACTTAGTTTGAAATTGCTAGCCAAAGGTGTACTAACTGGTTTTGCATTCTGTATTCTAAACCTCTCCAATGTCAATTTTTTATTTTCCCTGTCTCTAGTTATTCTTATACCAAGGATTTTCTTTGCAACACCTATATCCTTCATCACAAATGATTTAGCTAGTTTCCTTTTAAGCACATTTATATCATGCATGTTAGACCTTGCAACAAGCATGCCATCCACACACAATAAAAGATAATATATCTTCCATTATCAAGCCTCTTAAAATAAACATAGTGGTCAGAATGACATCTACTAGAACCTTGTTCTGTCATAAACTTATCAAATTTCAAATACAACTTCCTTTGAGCTTGCTTCAGGCCATGCAAGCTCTTCTTCAAGCCACAAATCAAATTCTCCTTCCCTTTGACCTCATACCCCTACGGTTGCAGCATATAAATATCTTTCTCTAAATCCACATGGAGAAAAGTTGTTTTTACATTAAACCATTCAATATGAAAATCTTCTACCACCACTAGACTCGAAATTGTCCTAATTGAATTCATTTTAACAATAGGAGAAAATATTTCATCAAAATCTATATTTTTATTTTGTGCAAACCCCTTTACAACAAGTCTACCTTCGTATCACTTCTTTCCGCCATCTTCTTCCTTTAACCTACACACCCATTTATTCTACAATGTTCTTTTACCTGCATAAAACTCAACCAAATCCCAGGTCCGGTTTCTTACTAATGACTCCATCTCCTCATTCATTCCTTGCTCCCACTTATTTCTAGTTTCCACCTGCATTGCTTCTTCATAACATTCTGGTTCACTAGAATTAGTCATCAATAAATAATACAGTGAAGAATAGAATTGTTCAGGGAGTCTACTTAACCTTGTAGATATTCTTACATTCGCAGGAGTTTGAGGTACTTCTTGCTGCTCTTGATTTTCTGGTACCTTTGGAACTTCATTTTATTTGATTTCATCAAGCACCGTGTACTCTGTGTTTTCATTTTCCTCTTTCTTTCCATGCAACTGATCTTTGTACATATATTTTCATTGAATACGACATCTCTAATCCTAACGATTTTATTATTTTCATAATCCCATAAGCGATAACCAAAATCATCAACCCTGTATCCAATAAAGGTGCATTTCTTGGATTTAGCCTCAAGATTTGTCCTATTTTATTTATCAATATGGACACATGCTTCACAATCAAAAGTTCTGAGAAATGAGTAGTTTACCTTTTTACTTGTCCATGCCTCCTCTAGAATTCCCCCATCCAAAGCGCTTAAAGGCCATTTTTTTAATAAGTAAACAACAATATCTACAACATCAACCCAAAACTGTAAGGGAAACCTTGTATCCAATCTCATACACCTTTCACACCCCATAATCACCCTATTCATCATTTCTGACACACCATTTTCTTGTGGTGTTCCTGGTACTATATTCTCTTTATGAATCCCATGGTATGAACATTAATTATCAAAATCCTTGCTACAATATTCACCTCCATTATCATATTTGAGACATTCAATCTTTTCCCTGTCTCATTTTCAAGCAAAGTTTCCACTTCTTAAAAGTAGTAAACACATCATATTTCTATCTAATGCAATAAACCCAAGTTTTTCTAGTTGCATCATTAATAAAAGTAACAAATAATGAGATCCACCAAGATATTGTACCCGAGCTGATCCCCATGCATTTGTATGCACAAGCTCTAACTTTTCATTCTTCTTCTGTTGGCGCGTTTTCTTATAAGGCCCATTTTAGACCCCAAATTTCCTCTAATGATAAATCTAACTCTCTTATGTTTTCCATAAACACAATTCTCACAAAATTCCAAACTTACCTGATTCATATCTGGAAGCAATTACCTTGAGTGAAGAATATGCATCCCCTTCTCATTCATGTGGCCAAGCCTATGATGCCGCAACGATGCACTTGTTTCAGTGGAATATATAGAGATAAAATTATCAATATTATGAGGACATAAATACAATGTCCCTATCATATATCCTTTTGCTATTACCAGTGCTCCTTTAGTGGTATTTCACTAGTTTTTTAAAAAACGTAGACAAACAACCGTTATCTCCCAACTTCCCTGTTGAGATCATATTTCTTTTCATAGTAGGAGTATTCCTTACGTATTTTAGCAATCATTCATTTCCATTATTTAACTTAATTTGTACCTTACCCATTCCAACAATTTTACATTGTTTATCATCTCCCAATAAAACATGTCCAAAATCACCTGGAACATAATCATGAAATAATTTCCTATGGGGTGTAGCATGACATGAAGCCCCTGAATCTACTACCCAATAATAACTAGTATTATCCAATGCAAGAATCAAAGCATCTTGTAACACATCACCTGCTACATTAGCTTCATGAGTAGTCTCTTGCTTCCTTTCTCCTTTCTTCTTTGGATCTCTACAGTCTTTCTTCAGATGTCCTCTCTTACCACAGTTCTAGCACTCTATCTTTCCTATCCTGGACTTGGATCTTTCATTTCTAGACTTGATGCAATAACCAAGACTCTTTCCTCTATCCCTTTTTCTTCTCTTGATCTCCATGGTCAATGCATTACCTGATGTCTCACCCATGCTTTTTCTTCGCGTTTCCTCACGGAGAATAACACAAACAACATCATCAAATTTCGAAGTGGCTGAACCAGGGACAAAGTTACTTACGGCCATGACCAATCCCATTCCATCTTTTTGGTAATGCGCACAATATTAGAAGATCCCTAACCTCATCATCAAAGTTCACTTTTACAGAACTTAGCTGATTAACAATCATATTAAATTCATTTAAATGGTCAGCAACAGATCCACCTTCTGACATGTTCATATTAAATAAGCGCTTCATTAAAAATACCTTGTTGGAAGTCGAGGGATTTTCATAGAGCTTAGCCAATGTGCTCATCACACCCTGTGTTGTATTTTATTTTGAAATATTGAAAGCCATCAACGAATCCAGGCACAAATCTATTGTTCCTAGTTCCTTTCTATCAAGAACCTCCCATTCTTCATCCTTCATAGTCGTCAGTTGTTTTGCTTTTCCACCCAATGGTAGGAACAAATCCTTCTGGTATATAGAGTCCTCCATTTGTATCTTCCACAACTAGTAATTTTAGACGTTAAATTTCTCGACCCTAAACTTTCCTTCTTCTTCCATTTCTCCCACTCGAACCAGAAACCATTCTTTCCTACAAGTTTACCAACGAAACAGACCTTTGTCTCTGATACAAATTGTTAGAAAAACAAGATCATATAGCAGTAACAATTAAACAAGATGCAAACATTAAAACATATACACATTACAAGAGAGACACAGATATAATGTGGTTCACCCAATATGGGATACATCCACCCAAAAATTTCCAATCCTTTATTATTATACCATCCAACAAAATGAAGGGATACAACCTACACCACACCCACTCCACTTCCTATTCACTCTTTCGCAGTCTCTCTCACACAATCACATAGATTGTTTTTTACAATGCTACAATACAATACACAATTTTATTACAATGCTTTCCTTTAATAGGGGAATTATCATGGAAAAATACCATGGGCCCATAAACTGTTGGCCAAAAAACATCCCATCTCACCCCCTGTTGGGACAAGTGTATAGTAAAACTGAGGTACAAACACGATTGAGCAATAGAATCTATATTTTTAGATGTACATTTTATGTGGGGGGTCTTTCTCATTTGAAATGTAATATCTTCCATGTTTCTAGGGAGAAGATCCAATCCAAGAGTAAGGAGCATGAGTTGTCCTTCCAAAAAAAACTCCTAGGATCAAAGCAGTTTTTGAAGGAATATAGCATTGCAGTATGCCATCTTAAAGTATATATATCTTCATGATATTCTTATGGAAATAACTCAAGAGAACAACTCATTGTCCTGTTGGGACGAGTGTATAGTAAAACTGGGGTACAAACACGATTGAGCAATAACATCTATATTTTTAGATTTACATTTTATTTGGGGGGTCTTTCTCATTTGAAATGTAATATATTCCATGTTTCTAGGTAGAAGATCCAATCCAAAAGTAAGGATTATGAGTTGTCCTTCCAAAAAAAACTCCTAGGATGAAAGCAGTTTTTGAAGGAATGGAGCATTGCAATATGCCATCTTAAAGTATATATATCTTCATGATATTCTTATGGAAATAACTCAAGAGAACAACTCATTTTCCTTATTATAATATAGGGTTTCTTCTTGTTGGGACTTCTTAAGCACAACTCTTTTTCAGTCCTTGAAATTCCTTTTCTATAGGTATGGCAATCAAGCACATTAAGAATAATGTTTTTGTAAACCTATTCAACTTTATCAATCCTCTCTCTTTAGAGATTGAAGGAAAGACCTCAAATCCCTTCACTTTGACCCCTAAAATATTCTTTCAACCAACCAAATATGTTGAATCTCAACCATGGCTAGAATTTAATTGGGAAGAAAATATATAAAATATTATGGCTAAGAAAAATGAAATAAAATTTTATAACAGTAGAAGATGCATCCCCTCTTTTGTTTTCTCTTATTTTTATATAAATAAAAATGAAAACCAAAATATTCTAATAATTCCATATGTAGTAATTAAAAAACATTATTTGGGTTACACACACACACACACTTGGAAAATACAGATTCATGCTATTCAGGAAGAACTATGGAAACCTTTGGTACATATTAGTTACATAACATGTCACACAATGATATTTAAACAAGGGTGGGGAGTATAACAACATTCTTCCCAACCACTTGATCTACACTCAATTGGCATTTGTTTTCGTATTATACCTTGAATAGAAAGAATAAAATCAATATAAATGTTTGAGAATGTCCAACCATTAAATATTTTGGGAATTCTTAATGACACTGAGAGGGGGTTCAAAACTTTTTTTACTTTACAATTTATGCACCAATTCCAATTTCAATCATAACAGTAAAAGGAAATTGTGCACAGAGTATTTGGAAAGTAATTTTATATAAAAATTTTGATTACGTATATAGATGGGAGACACCAATATCCAAGATGTGAGAACCAACTCACTCATACATCAGTCTGATCGAGACACCAATCCCATATACAAGCACCAATTCGTTCTATCATATCAAGAAACAATTTGTGAGGACACCAATCCTCTATGCAATGATTGACTTATTGTATACAAGCTCCAACCTATGAAGACATGAATCCTCAGTGCAAGCACCTACTTTATGTGCTCAGGAACCAACATGAGAGGAGACTGTGATCTCCCATCCTTTCCCCTTCCTACCTCCCTGATTCTCCATCTCCAACTAGACGAAAGATCCAACTCCCTATCCTCGCCCCATCCTTTCACCCTAAAATAAATGTAGATGTTCTTTTATCACACTATATTATGATTTGCACACATAAATTTACAGTTATTCTACTCACTTATGCATTTCCTTTTGCATGCACTAGCTATGTGCTTTGTTTTGCCCAATTGTTGTGCTTCACTATCTATTCTACTTACTGCTCCAGTTATTGTACACTCTTCTTTAGTCTTGTGCATTGGCTCCCTTGATTCATACTCTACTTTAGTTTTTCACACTTTTCTAATTCAACATACTCCTCTGATTATGTGCAGTACTTCCTCAATTATGTACACTCCTCTAAATGTGTGCATTATTTGCTGCTCTTCTTTTCTACTCTTGCTATCGTTTTTCTGTTGTTTCGATGATCCATTGATACCCCAATAATTCAAAGATTGCAAATTTAGAATACTACATATTTTGCACTTCTAAAATTACATCAATATTTCCATCTCTCTCATATTTATTGTGTTCCTTCTATTCTTGTCCAATTGGTTTGTCCACATGTTGGGGATCCTTTAAGTCGGTGATGCTCCTTGTTCCTTACTTTTCGGTCAAGCTTCTTAATCTTTCGTCAATGTGAAATTTTGTATCATTACTGATTTTGTTGACTTGGTGGGATTGTGCACTAGAGAGCCTTGCGTTCGTGGGTCTTACACACTATAGTTCCATCACTTGGTGGTACTTGCACACTATTGAGACCTGCACACATATTTTATATATACTTTTAAAATGGATTCAAGTATTCATGCCTCTTGCTTGACACCACCATGCTTCCTGATTGACATCAATGAAAACACCAAATCTTAACAATCACCCCCTTTGTCATTGATGTTAACACCAGTCAAAAGTGAGCTTCCCCTAAGTATGAGCTCTTCTTTTTTGCTCACAATGCTCTCCTCCTTTATTCATGTCATTCGATCCTTTTCTCTTCTCTTGTGCAAACTCTTATTTAGCACGTATCCACAAGGCCTTTTCCCTTGTATCTATCCCACCTAGTATCTCTCCCCCTTTGACATCAATGGAAATTGGATGCCCCCCCTATGTATGAGGTTCCCCCTATCTTCATGTTTCTCAATTCTTCTTCTTGTCATTTCTACTGCACTGTGCTAATTTTTTTACCATATTGTAGACTCTTTTGAGAAATAGAGTATGCATCATTCATTGAATACATATTCATTAATGACAAGAATATTCTTGTTTTACTACTTTTGACTACGAATATCTTGTCACATTTTTCAAATTCTTCCTTGTTGTGTACAATACTGATTTGACATGCTCGGAGCAAAAATTCATCCACATGGATTTGATATATCATTTATGGTTTATGCATGCAAGTGTCATAGAAAATCAATGCTTGATATTTTATTGCTCATGTGTAATATTTTTAATTTAATTTGACGAAGGTAGTCAATTCATTTCCACTGTCAGACCTGAATGCAATTTTCTTTTACATATTTTCAAGTTATTTCGACATACATAGGTCGATAATTTCCAAAATTATATATGAGCTATTTAGTATGTTTGATAGACACAAAGGTTATTAAGATCTGTGTGACATTTCTCATTGCAAAAGGTTTTGATTATCGTTCTCATAGCTTAGTTCAGTATTTATGTCACAATGGCCAACCCTCTTCAATAGTTAATGAAACCATATCTAGAATTTCTGAGGTAATTCAATATCGGCAACATGAATTTGTAAACTTCAAGGGCAAGTTAGAGAATTGGGATTCTCAGGCTAAAGAAGCATATATACAAGAATGGTATGCCCAATCGCAGGTGAATCATATGGATGCATATGAGATTACGACCTTGAAGGACTAGATTGATCAATTAGAGAATGGCAGGAGCCTATCTTGGTTTTTCTACAACATCTTAAAGGAATACCTAGTGGTACTATTTTCAAAAAGTAGTCATCTCTTGACACTGAATTATATCTTTCATTTCCAAGTTTTGATAATTAGTTTCTTATAAACTACAATTTTGTAATCAATACTAATATGTTTGCTAAGGAAAGCTTTGAAAAATGTATTTTGTGACAACGATGCTCATATGTGTAGTTTGTTAGTGTTTTTAACTTATGTGTTATAGGTCCTTTTGAATATGTGTATCTCGATAGCCTTTTGAAATTAATATAAGTTTCGATTATTGAATAAATATGAGTGTATTGTATCAAACTTCTTGTGTGCATAATGTGATTAATAATTCACTGTCTCACTAAATGATGCAACCCCATAGTCTATAAAAGTGACTGAATGTCCATTGATGTTGTTATGTTTATACTATCATTTGCAACAACAATGTTTGCCACTTATGGACAATTTTCGACATATGTACCCCCTTTTGTAAAAACTACACTTTTATATAAATATCGATTGAATAAAAATATATTTTTGTGTGATACTCTTTAAACATTTGTGTTCTAACTATAATTCCCTTAAACTTATGATGGCATACATAATTCAAGGGTTTTCATTTACAAACCTAGAATCTAGCAAGGTAGGATTTTTTTTTGTTGCTTGGGAAATACTATTTCCTTCAGCTCCACATGTTTGTGGAATTTTCTTTATCCAATTTTTAGTGTGTGTATGCCCTTTTTGATACTATGCAAAGTTGATTCCCTCTTTCATCCATGTTCTATTGTTGATGCTATATGGAAATTTTCTTTCTGATTGTTCTACTATTCTTCGACACTTTTGTGCCTTATGCCCAAATCCATCACATGCATAAAATATTATGGTATGAAAGTACTCTGTAGCATATTGCACCTTAAACATTTCAGTGTATTAAATATTCTTTCATAACTGAAGTAATTTTCATACCTCGATTGAACTTGTTTTGATGACACATCACTTATCTTCTCAAACCTCTTATGAATTGTATCTTCTTGATTTATGACTGAAATGTGATTGTTGTCATAGAATTTTTCAATTGTCCTATCATAGCCAAGACCATATTTGTCTTCTCGTGACCTTTGACTATTCAATATCTCATCCAAAATTGATGTGATGTTATTGAATTTGGATTCGATTTCTGTGTGAGAAAAAACCTTGTCACCTTTCGGATTTGTGCATTCTAGGATTTCATTATTGAACCCATTTGTTGTGATGGAGAAACTTTCTTTGATTTTCCAGAGACCGATTTTATTTTTTTATTCCATTTAGTTCTCCTTTGAAGTGAGTGATCTATGTATCCCTTTTCTCAATATGTTCTATTAGTAGCTCATTTTCTTGTCTATCTTCTTTCAATGACACTTCTAGTAAGAAACTCATTTCTTCAAGATTCTTAATTTTATCTAGTGCATAGTCTAATCGTCTCTCAAGATATTTTTCCCTTTTACTCGTATGATTTTCTAATTATTCTTGAATAACCTTTGTATCCTTTAATTGAACTTCTAGGATTATATTTTTTCAAGCCTTTTCTTCCTTTAATATATCCTTCTCTTTTCTTTCTTTTATTAACTCATCGAGGGAACTAATTAGTTCACCTTTCTGACCAACTTCTATAGTTTCCTTATCTCTAGGATTGAAGGTTTCTTCTTCACTTTCAAAGTATTCCTGACTATTAATCATATCAAGCATATTACATGATCCATTTTTGACATAGGATTTTGAAGGTGAAATGTAGATTCCATTGTAAGAATACTTACTTAATGTTTCTATAGTAGAATATGGTTGAATCTCACATGTCTTACTTGAAACTAATTCCTCATCTAATGACTCTTCCTTAATAGAATAAAAATTATCCTTTTCTTCTTAATATTCATTTTCGAGGTCTTCTATCATTTCCATGAGGAGAACTTCTCATGTACTGTCATCACTATTATCTTATTCATATGAATTGGTGTCTTTTTTACAATACTGACTCTTTTTATATTTGAAGAACTTCCTATTTTTGGACTCGCTCTATTGGTATGGCTTTCTTTGTTCATTGTGATTGAAGTCTTCTTCACTATAATTATCTCTACTTTCTTTGGAAAGAAATTTGAAAGTAAAGTGACTTACTTTACCACATTCAAATAATTTGAAAGGTAACTTACCTTTGTATTTTCCCTGACCTTTTTTAGTTTCTTCACAAAGTTTGTTTCCTCTTTGTCTGATTCATCAAATGAGTTCTTGTTATGCTCATGCCTGTGCATTTTGTTTTCTTGGTGGCTTTGAAAGTTACTTATTTTATAGGAGGCTTCTCCTTTTCGATTATAATTTCATATGCAACAATAATCCCATGAAGTTTGTCCTCTTTTAATTTATCCAAATCACTTCTATCTTCTAGGATTGACACTTTAGATTCAAATATTGGTGGAAAAGTTCTCAATTCCTTTTGCATGACTGCTTCTTCAATAATTTGTACTCCAAGGCCTTTGATAGCATTGACAATCTCATCAAAACAAATAAGATAGGATGCCATTTTTTCTTCTGAGTCGCTCATCTTTAGAGTTCATACTATCCTAAATATGTTTGCAACTTTACCTTCTTAACCTTCTCCTATCCTTCATATATGTTTTTAAGTTTATCCCACACTTCTTTAGATGACGTGCACTGCATAAATTTAGTAAAATACGAGTCTTCTAAACCACATAGTATTGCATTCCTATCTCATGCATTACATTCATATTCCTTTTGTAAACTGCCACAATTAGAGTAGTTTTGGGAACATTGTAACCATTTTCAACAAATTGCTAGACATCAACTCCAAGAGACTATGAGTATACTTCCATTATTATACTCCAGAACATATAATTTGATCCATCAAACCCTACATGTGCTCTATTTCTAGAGAGTCCTTCATGTTTATCCATATCAGTGCTATGATCTATCTTCCATTTGTTAAACTGTTCCTAAAGAAATATGGTTCCCTCTCTAATACTAATTGTTGGAATTCTTAACAATATTGAGAGGGGGGTGAATCAATATCACATGTAGATTAAAAAAAATCACTTCATACTTTATGCACCAATTTCAATTTCAATCATAACAATAAAAGACAACTATGTGCAGAGTGTTTGGAAAATAACTTTATATATATAAAAAAATTGATTGCATAGATAGATGGGAGACACCAATCTCCAAGATGTGAGAACCAACTCACTCATACATCAATTTAATTGGGACACCAATCCCACATACAAGAACCAACTTTCTATATCAAGAAACAACCTGTGAGGTCACCAATATTCTACACAAGCACGAACTTGTTGTATACATGATCAAACTTGTGAGGACACCAATCCTCTACGTAAGAACCTACTTGTTGTGTTCATGAAACAACATGATAGGAGGTTGCAATATCTTATCTGTGCCCCTTCCTACCACCTTGGTTATTCAACTCTAACTGGAAGGAAGCTCCAACTCCCTGTCCTCGCCTCAACCTTCCACCCGGAAATAGATGTAGATGTTATTTTGTCATGCTATCTTACAATTTGCACACACGACTTCACACTTGTTCTACTCACTAATGAATTTCCTTTTGTGTACACTAGATACATGCTCTATTCTATGTATTTCTTTAGTTACTGTACACTATGCTTCAGACTTACACACTGGTTCTCTTGATTCATACTCTACTTTAGTTTTGCACACTATTCTGATTCAGCATACTACTCTGATTTTGCGCACTTCAACAATTCTCTACACTCCTATGATTATTTTCATTATTTTTTGCTATGATTTTCTACTTTATGTTATTGTCTGTCTACTATTTCATTCTTCTAGATCAATGATCCATTGATACCCCAATAATTTGAAGCTTTCAAATTCAAAATACTACATCTTGTGCACGTCCAATCGTATACATCAACATTTACATCTCTTTCCTACTTATACTATTCCTTCTATTCTTGTCCAATTGATTTGTTCATAAGTCGGGGTTCCTTTAAGTCAGTTACACCCCTTCTTTCTTACTTTTCGGTCAAACTTCTCATTCTTTTGTTAGTGTGCACTTTTATATAACTAACTTTGTTGAATTGGGGGGATTGCGCACTAAAGAGCCATAACTTGGTGGGTTTTATGCACTAGAGTTCCATCACTTGGTGGGACTTGCACACTGATGAGACCTACACACATATTTTATATATACTTCTTTAAACTAGCTTCAAGTCTTCATGCTTCTTTCTTGACATCATCATGCTTCTTGTTTGACATCAATGACAACACCAAAGTTCAACAAAGCTCAGTCTTTGAAAATGTCTAGAAATTAAAGCCATATATTTCCTTAAATAAAGGGAAAATGTAAACTTAACAAAAAACTACTTTAGTATAGATTTAATTCATGTATTATTGCATGGTAATTATTTGTAAATAACGATAGACTAATGGAGATAAACAACATTTTTTTCATGTGTACTTCAAATTTGTGTTGTATATGTCTTTTCAAAAATATTTAAAGATTATAAATTCAAAGGGGTTTAATCACTTAAAACTTTCAATCATTGAGATCATAGAAGCCAAAATTCTAATAAACTAGAAACCTTGGCTCTAAAAACACATGCAAAGCCCAAACTGATTAAATCAACATAAATAAAATCAAAATCATTAGCATTCATAATTAAACACATGATCATTAGCATCATTCCATTGCTATATATTTACTATGTTTTATAATATTGGGCTACTTTGAAAGTGTTTACACCATTTTGGGGGTTCTTCATGAGATTTGGGTTACTAGGTGTAACATTAACCTCTAGATGGTCCAATGAGGATTGTAGCATGAAAGGTGGTCCATGAAGGATATGCACAATTGATATTTCTTGTTGAGTGGTTGCTTGAATTCAATATGGTGTTGGATTGGTGTTCTTCCCATAGGAATTGTATTTAGCGTATTTGATTGGTGGATTCCCTTCATGATGTCCACATGGAAGAACCACTTGCTTGGAGAGAACCCCAATCAAGATGATGAGCATTTTTCATCATAGAGGAAATTCCTATATGGCATGTGGTAGCTTAGATTGAGGTTCAAATGATTGGAGATGACTTATGGATGCCTAGGGATTCAACAATGTTCTTGCACATGGTACTTGAACCAATGGAGTAATTTTATTAGGAGGATCATTGGAGTATGTGGAGGTTCATGATGGAGAGTGGTGGACTTTCTTTGTGTAGTTACATCACCTTTGAGACATAATTGTGCATGGCATCGCCAATAGAGTCTAACACATTTACTTTAGAGTGGATTCCTCACTTATGTTTGCCTACACTGATCATGTACATTTCTTGTAAGGGCTTGTTCCTACATAGAATTATTGGCCTCCCTTAACTCTCACCATAAAAGAGGAAGTGAGAGTCTTTCTGATCACATCATTATTTGTACTCATTTTTTACCAATCTTATTGGAAGAAGTTGTTAGTTTTTCATCAGTAATCTAGCATTATGATCTTAGGATCTTTTAACTGAGAGAATAACAAGAACAATAGTAAAACATAAGCACATCACGAGAGACAAAAGACACAAAGAGTTTTCCTCGGGGAAACCATAAAGGAGAAAACCCCTCAACTTCCTCAGATAGAATCAACAAAAAATGGTAAGACCCCAAAACAGTAAGATGCACTCCCGACAGCAGCAATCTCTCTCTCTCTCACTGAGAGAGATTCTCCTCTCTCACTCATGCACTCCAATGAGTGAGTGTGTATATTGCAAGTGATATAAATAGAGAGGCTCACTCTCTATTTATATTCTTTCGTTCACTTGAGGTGCACTCCAACATGTCAGCCTCACTTAACAATTACTTACTAGAGCCGACATCTCTAGGAGTGTCTAATAACCCTAGTGCCCCACCACTTATGGGGAATTTTCCTCCTCCGACCAATAGGAGGGTAACACAATGGTGGGGACTATTTCCCTGACTTACAATGACTCACCTAGGGTTGACTTCACTAAGATAGTCTAATAACCCAAGGACCCCACAACTGTGGGGACTTTAACCCTTGACCAATAGGAGGGTTACCCACAATGACTTGACATGACTTTCTCATTATAGAAACTTCCCGATCAGAACATCGGGGCATGACATGGATCAAATACATCCCGGAATAAACATCAGGTTGCAATAGATAAGAAATACAAGTGAATACATTTCGAAGTTACAATTACATCAACAGAAGTCACTAGGGTTTTATCATGAACCCTAAGTGGATATATGAAGTCTAGAAGGAATGTATTCATTTGGATTTTTCTCTTGTGAATGGGGTTTCTCATGAGGAGGAGGCATTGGAGATGATCTTGGATTTCTCTATATCATGTTCAATTGTACTTGTATTCTCTCTCTCTCTCTCTCTCTCTCTCTCTATTGAGGTGCTAAGGTGTCTTGGAATTCTTAGATTTTCATGCAGCATCATAGAGTTTTGGGCTTTCGAAATTAGGGTTTTGAGGGAGAACCTAGGGTGGATCGATGAAGAAGAAGAAGAGAAGAGGGTGATCTACTTAATTGGAGGATATGGTGAAGAGATTGTTGCACATTGGTTCTAATTGGTTGTTCTAGGGTTTGATGATTTATCGCAGCTAAGGATTTTTGGATAGTTTATGTTTTTGTAATAGACTTTATAAAAGGATATGGTATGTACTTATACATAATCTTGAGCTTTCATATGAAATTTCTAGCTCTAAATATTATGCCATTTCTATATTTTAAATTCAGCTATATATGTTCTTTATGCACTGATATTTATAGCTATTTGAGTCTTACTAATTTGGCATAAGGGGAAAATTTTAAGTGTATTAACATATAATCATAGAAGATAGTGGTCTGAGTTTATTATTGTTATGATGGTGTATTACTGCTATAAAATTACATTTCCAAATCTAGTTATTGACTAATAAGTTTTCGTAGAAAGGGTTCATGTTGATGTATTTGTAACTTCAGAATGTATTAACTTGTATATTTCTTACTGTACCCTGATGGAGATGTTTATTCCTCCAATCGAGAGAGTCAATAATATAATAAAGTCATGTAAAGTCATTGAGGTTAACCCTCCATTGTAAGTCGGGGAAATAGTCCCCACAATTGAGTTGAGGTTAACCCTCAGCTGTAAGTCGGGGCAATAGTCCCCACAGTTGAGGGGTATTAGGGTTATTAGACTCTCCTAGTGAGGCCAGCCCTAGAAATTAATTGCCAAGTGGAAAACAAGTATAAATAGATAGTGAGACTCTCTATTTGAAACACACACTCACTCAATTGTAGCACATGAGTGAGAGAAGAGGAGCTCGCACAAGTGAGAGAGAGAAAAGCTGTCGGAGATCATGTTTGTGTTTTTGGGTCTTACTTTTGCTATTGGTGCTCATTCTATCTCTGAGGAATTTGCAGGGTTTTCTCCTTTATGTTTTCCTTGAGGAAAACTCTTTGTGTCTCTTGTCTCTTGTGATTATTGATGTGCATGTTATTCTCTTAGATAAGATCCTAGATCATATTGATTAAATGATAAAAATATAACATGGTATCAGAGCTAACCTGAGAAGAAGACACTATGCAGCTGCAGACGCTAGGGATTCTTACTTTTTGGGTCTCTCTCCACAGCTCATCAACAAAACAAAGCTAGGATAACTCTCCATTCAAGGGCGCACCTTTCTGTTGAAGTAGAATTTGATTCCGGGCATTTCATTTTTTTACTTGTCACTGCTGCAGGAAATTAGGGCTTTTCATAGAAGAGGAGTTTTTGAGTGAGCCTAGCATAGGATTTCTCTCATCCTCAAAATATAAATTTAGAGACCAAGATTGAATTTTTTGGTTGGGTAAAACTCTGGGAAAGTCAAACCCTAATTTGACCCTGGACCATAAAATAAATACTGCAAAAGATCAGCTCAAGATCCAATTTAGGAATCTCAAATTGTAAGATATAAATATTTTGTATTTCCATTTGAGGTTCTCATTAAAACATGAATCATAGAAGTTTCACTATACATCTGAAATACAATTGCAATAGGAGATAATGGAAATTAGGGTTTCATGCTTGAAAAACCTAAAATACTAAAAATAGTTGTTTTGATACATTCGCTATATCTAGAGATTGAAGAAGGATTAGAAGCCGAAAATTTTACAGGATGAAGATAAATTTCGGATGTACCGTGTGTGAAATTTTCAGCCTTAGATTCGCTATATTTTGGGAGATAGGATTCCTCCAAATTAGGGTTCCAGCCTCTCCCGGGATTCATCCCTAAACATGAAACCTTGGGAGAATTGATATATCTCGGGCTACAAAAGTCCAAATGAAATTTCACAAGATGTTACAGATAGGGCATGGAATTTAATTTCTATGGTAAAATGTTCATACCCTGATGATGAAAAAGTGGCAAGTGGTAGTCTGTACAAGTTTGCTATGATGAACAGTCCTGAAATAGGCCACCTTGGGAAAAATCTCATAAGTCCCAATTGGTGAAACAAATTCTTCTAAAAATTGCGACATTGGAAATAGGATAGAAGAGGCTACCTTAGTGCGAAGTTTCATACTCAAAGGAGCAACATGTTCAGATATATTTCAGAAACAATATCAGGAAATTATGTAGAAGAAATTGAAGAAAACTAGGGCATCAGATATTTTGCAGTTATGATCACAGTTTTATGAAATTGAGTATGATGCTCAGCTCTCCTTGGGGAGGCGCATATTTCTATCCAATCAGATCTGAAATATTCCAATTTTTTAAAATTAGGGTTTCTCTAACAAACTCTAGATTAACCAGCTCCGGAATTAGGACAGACACCTCAAATTAGTAAGATCTAATATTTTGCTATTTACATTTGAGGTTCTCATTTCAAAATGACTAATCACACTAGCTTGATGACAAGATTGGTGAAGATGACAAATTCCAAGTATGGAAGTATAGGACCTATGCCAAGAGAATCATTGTAGATTCTATTAAAGATCATATCATCCCTCATGTGTCATCCTTGAAGACACCAAAAGGAAGTGTTAGATGCTATGACGAAGCAATCTAAGAAGAACAAGATATTGTTATAACCACCTTGAATGGCCTCCCAAGATCATGGGATTCATTCATTCTAGGAATTTGTGCCAGAAGGAAGTGGTTACCTTCAGCAGACTCTGGGAAGAGTGCACACAAGAAGAAGCTTGACTCATAATAAGAGAAGAGAAGATGGGAGCAACTGAAGATCAAGCTCTCACGATTCAAAGAAGATCCCTCAAACGATCAGGATTATGAAGGACTCAATTCTTGAGGAACCTCTTATCCATATTGGCATTTGGATAAGTAATAATGTTGCTATGAATGAAGAATATGATTAAGCTGAAGGCTCAAGAAGGATTCTAACCACGAAACAAGTAAAGATAAGTATTGAATTGTAATTTTCATGATATTGTTTGGTTATGCATTTGTTTATATTCAGCTGATGTGTTATGCAAGATAAAATGTTTGCATTAATGACAGTCTACTACTAATATGCATGTGATGGGTAAGTAGCCCATGGTGATATACAACTCTCCATTGCTACTTGTCTAGAATGAAACCTCTTTGCTGGCATATTGGATTGGTGCACAATCTCAATGATGTCATGGTAGAGATGGAAGGAATCTAGAAAGTTTCCTTGAGATATGGATGAATGTTGTATTGGCTAAAATAGTCACATGATTATATATTTATGCATAATAATTTGTCATTATGAGTATGCTTTATGAAATGTTTCTAACCATAAAACTAATGCATTTGAATTGTAGGAAAGATCGCGTACAATCGCCTACAAGAAAAGAAGGATGAGACTTGGTCCGAAGAACAAGTGACGTCAGTTTAAGAAATAATCCAAAATGAAGAATAGTATGACTATACTTCGAGAGGCCTCAGACACACTCTTGTTATATGACATTGTTGAGCGACATCATTGATGCAGAGCCTTCCAGGTATGAAGAAGTAGCCAAGAATAAAGGGAAGGAGAGTACTAGTTCAAGAAGAATGATGTTTAGGATGCGGTATCGAGACTTGAAGGGAAGTCCGTAGTGTCTTCCATATGGATCTACAAGATCCAACATGCAGTATATGGAAACATCATGGGATACAAGGAAATATTCGTAGCACAAGGCTTCTCATGGAAAGAAGGCATAGACTACGAAGAGACATTTGCAACCACTGGAAGTTAAGACACATGACAGGTAGACTCATGTGTGCAAATTAAAGAAGGCCTTGTATGAGATCAGAAGGCACTAATGGGATAGCACATACATGAGGAGCTTGAAGATCACCTAGAGTGATGAAGATATTAACCTTTGTTACAAGTTTGAAGATGAAATCCTATAGAGGATGACAAGCTCACAAATGGGTGCGAGAAGAGCTTTTGAAAAGGTTCAAGATAGAGGATATTGGAATCCGGTGACCCTAGATGGATACATAGAATATTAGTAGAAGAGGAAGCTACTTATCACTCCAGTACATAATGTTTCAATACATAGAGTATGAAAGGCAGAGGGACAATGATGCTCCACTTCAGAAGGGGTGACTGTAGAAGATCCTGAGGTTCGACAGGATGGACAACATACTGATGACTCTAGGCTTTGTTGAGATTAAAGTGTATTCCAACCTTTACTTCAAGGTTGAAGGTGGAAGACCAGTGATGCTCCTGTTATATGTTGATGACTTGTTCCTAACAGAAAAAGTGGAAAGAAGGAGACTTGCTACCAAGTTCAAGATAAAGGACTTGGGTATGGTACTTTCTAGACATGGAGGTGTCATAGAATGCAGATGGAATCTCCCTTGGAAAAGGGAAGTATGTAGTGTATATCTTGAAGAGATTTGGGATGATGGACTACAAGGCCATGACCACATCTATGGAATCGAACTTGAATCTATTGAGTGATGCTTCATCAAAGTCGGTTTATGCCACGATGTATTGTTAGATGATTGGGTAATTGATGTACCTAACAAATATGAGACCAAATATTTGCTTTGCTGTGAACACATTGAGCCAGTTCTTGACAGATCCAAGACATGTTCACATAATTGTTGCAAAGCATATTCTGAGGTACCTAAAGAGTATAGTTGACTATGGGCTCAATTATGAAGCGAATAAGAATATTAACCTGGAGGGTTATGTGGATTCGGTTTGGGCAGGAAGTGCCATTGATAGGAATAGCACTTCGAGGTGCTGCTTCAGTAGGGGATCCAGTGTGATCTCTTGGTTTAGCAAGAAGGATACATGCATAGTGCTGAGTACAATCAAGGAAAAATACATTGCCACTTTCTCAACTACTTGGGAGAGAGGAGCAGTGAATCTCCAGTTTTTGATCCAGATTGAGATCTCTCAAAATAGGGAGTTCTAGCATAGACGGTGAGACAGGTTGTCTGAGCATAAAATCCTGGCAAAGCTCGTAGGTTTCTTATACATAAACGGTCATGTAGGTTGTCCTTGGATGTAATTAGTCCTAGCAAAGCTTGCATGTTATCCTTGGATGTAATCAGACCTGATGTGATTCTATACTAGAAATGGCCATAGTGATGTTTGAGTACTTTAGGGAGAAGCTTGGTGTTCTCCAGATCGAGGTTCCTTCCAAGGATAAGTGATGAGTCTGAGTTCCTTTCTGACATGGTGGCAGGATTGGTTCCTCCTATGGTCAGATGTAAGTGTTGTGCCTTTATGACATGGTTGTAGGATTGGTGCCTCCCATGGACAGATGTAAGTGTTTTTCCTTTCTAAAATGGTAGTAGGATTGGTTCCTCCCATGGTCAAATGTAAGTGATGTTCCTTTCTGACATGGTGGAAGGATTGGTTCCTCCCATGGTTAGATGTAAGTGTTGTGCCTTTCTGACATGGTGGTAGGATTGGTTCCTCCCATGGGTAGATGTAAGTGATGTGCCTTTCTGACATGGTTGTAGGATTGGTTCCTCCCACGGTCAGATGTAAGTGCTATGCCTTTCTGACATGGTGGCAGGATTGGTTCCTCCCATGGTCAAATGTAAGTGTTGTGCCTTTCTGACATGGTGGAAGGATTGGTTCCTCCCATAGTCAGATGTAAGTGTTGTGCCTTTTTGAAATGGTGGCAGTATTGGTTCCTCCCATGGTCAGATGTAAGTGTTGTGCCTTTATAACATGGTGGCATGATTGGTTCCTTCCATGGTCAGATGTAAGTGTTGTGCCTTTTTGACATGGTGGCAGGATTGGTTCCTCCCATGGTTAGGTATAAGTATTGAAGAAGATGAAAACCTACAAGGAGGATAGGCCTACAACTAGCAGGAAAAAGGGTTGGCTCTATAGAACTCCCTATGACGAGTATAATTGAGAGATGGCACCATTTGCTCGAGATAGCGGGAGCAGTGTTGATGATGATCCAGTAATGAAGACTTCTATTGATAAACTATGTCAAGAGAATACCTTCCTAGTTAAGAGGGAGTGATGATGTATTTGTAACTTCATAATGTATTCACTTGTATATTTCTTATTGTACCCCGACGGAGATGATTGTTCCTCTGGTCGGGAGAGTCATTAATATAATAAAGTCATGTAAAATCATTAAGGTTAACCCTCCATTGTAAGTCAGGGAAATAGTCCCCACAATTGAGTTGAGGTTAACCCTCCCTTGTAAGTCAGGGCAATAGTCCCCACAGTTGAGGGGTATTAGGGTTATTAGACTCTCCTAGTGAGGTCGGCCCTGGAAAGTAATTTTCAAGTGGAAAACAAGTATGAATAGAGATTGAGACTCTCTATTTGAAACACACGCTCACTCAACTATAGAGCATGAGTGAAAGAAGAGGAGCTCGCACAAGTGAGAGAGAGAGAGAACAACTATCAAAGATCATGTTTGTGTTTTTGGGTTTTACTTTTGCTATTGGGGCTCATTCAATCTCTGAGGAAGTTGTGGGGTTTTCTCCTTTATGGTTTCCCTGAAGAAAACTCTTTGTGTCTCTTGTCTCTTGTGATTATTGATGTGCATGTTATTCTCTTAGATAAGATCCTAGATCATATTGATTAAATGATAAAATCTAATAGTTCAAACTTGTTTCATTGTTTGTTTTATTTTCTCCTTGAATTGTCATGAAGCATGGAGTTGTTTGAAGTAAACTGTTTTTATATTGACACCAATATTTTATACTTTAATTTGCAATAGTCTAACAATAAAAATTATAGGGATAAGATCTAAAAACCTTCTAGGAGGAAGGTGAAAATTCATTTTTCCATTAATTTCCCATTTGCACAAATTTCAACATGGTTTCAGAGATTGTTATGGTTGAAATCACTATTGAGTAAAGAGGGAGTTTGTTTCCAGTCTGATATTACCTAGGATAGGAATTTGACTCTAGTTTGGGTCATTGGGAAATAAACCCAAGGTTTCTTTGATAAGCAATTGGACTTGATAAATGTGTTTGTCTTCTTCATTCATTGATGATTTGTGCTTGAGATGAGAATGTGTGCCTGTGATATATTTTTACATGTTTATATCATGATGTGAGATGATGAAACTATTACATTGGTGGTTGTTATGGATGTATTTTCAACTAGTGCGATGCTAGGATGACCTACAATAGGTAACTAATTTGTTCCAATGGTTGCCAATTATAGGTGGTAGATCTACGCAAATATTGACTAGCATTGTTGTTTTTCAATAGGTGAGCTACTATGGAGGATTTGATGAAGGTGGATGATTTGTTGTAGTAGATGCCAATTTTATTTTCACCTATGGTAGCTGGAGGATATTCTTCATATTGAAAATTTCCTAGGATGGATATGGATTTGGTTTCTTGTTTATTTCCTCTAACATTGTGTCTAGTATTAAATGGTTTGTGGATAGTGGATATTTGAGACATATGACATATGAAATATCAGTGTTTAAGGAATATTCCATATGATATTTCAGGAGCAAGAGGAAGGCATGACTGCGAAACTTGGTGATGATGCAACTTACCTTGTGAAAGTCGTTGCCTCCATTTTATTACAAGCAACTTTAGATGATGTTCTTAAGATGGATTTTGTTTTTTTTGTTCTTGAGTTGAAGAAGCATTTTATTTTAGTTTCTTATATGATATATATACATTGTAGAGTTTCTTTTGAGGGACAATAGTGCACCATCATATATTGTATACTAGCTAGTCCATGGACATTGGTTAGAGGGGTGAGATACAAGTTACTTTTTTATCCAATGCCACTTATACATTTTGATGGGAGGTTTGGTGAGCCTTCTCGTTTTGATAAGGAACATGTAGATCATGCATAGTGGGAATTTATAGATATAGGTGTTCCTAGTTTTCTCACCATTCCAAAGAAGTTGACACAATTTGATGATTGTATTCTTGGCAAACATAGTTAGCATATTTTCCATGATTCCAATTTTGGAGCATGTAGAAAACTAGAGCTAATAGACTTTGACTTGTGTGGCCCTATGCATGTTGTTTCTACCAATTGTAACAAATATGTTATGAATTTTATTGATTATTATGCTAGGATGTGTATGCTTTATTTGTTAAAAGATAAATATCGAGACTTTTAAACACTTAAAAACTTTCATGTATGGATTAGAAATGAACACAATTGCAAATTGGTTCTCTTTGTATAGATAATGGAGGAGAATACACATTGAATGGATTTGAATCCTATATTAGAAACCATGGGATTAGGGATCAAACAATTGTTCCATACAATCATCGATAGAACGACGTGGCAGAAAGAATGAACTGAAACTTTTGAATATCATTTTTCCATGATGTTTTTCAAGAATGGAAAGTTGATGTTTTGAGTTGAAGCAATTTTCTATGCAGTTCACTTAAGAAACAAAAGTCTTTGTTGTGATATTGCAAACAAGATTCCATACAAAATGTTGTATGGATGCATTCCTTACACAAGCTCGTTGCAAGGATTCAAAAGTGCATCTCCTTGGGGTACTCAAACCACACCAAGTCATATCTTCTTTATGATGAGGTAAACAAAAAGATTATTCTTTCTATAGATGTGATTTTTCTTGAAATGAATAAAAATGACTAGTCTATTGAGATTCAGCTTGATCACTTGGAAAAAATTTCCCATGAAAATACCTTTCATGATTTTGATAATGAGATTCAATATCTTGAAGGGGGATACCTATCTTGGATTAATATCTAAAATATGCAGAGATGATGTTAAATTATAGGATGTGATTAAGAGGATTGGAAGAATTAATCTTGAATATTATGAAGAACCACCAACTAATCAACCTGGACCTTCACGAAAAGTTCCAAAATATATCACAAATACTTTTGAAAGTGTCCATCGTGATGAAGTAAAAACGATAGAAACAAGAAGTTTGACAAGACATGATAATGGAGGATATACAAATAATTCAAATTTAAGTGACGCAGAAGATACAAATGTCTCATTAAATAGTGAATTGAAATTATCTTATAACCTTGAACTAACTTCCTTTGAAGAATCTATTACACGTGATGAGTAAAAATAAGTCATGTAAAATGAGTATGATTCTTTCATTAAGAATGGGACTTGGAAGTTGGTGGGCCTTCCATTTGGAACAAAATTAATTAGCTTCAACTGGGTCTACAAGAACAAGTATAAATCAGATGGCTCAATTGACAAGAACAAGGCAAGGCTTGTGGAAAAAAGGTTTTCTGTAGAAGGAAAGCATTGACTATGAGGAGAATTTGTCCCCCATAGAAAAATGGGATACCATCCACACTTTATTGTCTTTGGATACATAGAATGGGTGGTGTTAGCAACAAAATATACTTGTCAAAATATTCAAACCTCTGCCAAAATTGTGTAAAATTTCCCTAGCTTCTTGCCACCCCAATCTGATATTTAGTGTATATTGTGGAAGATTTCCATGAATGGGTAGGGAAATGTTGAAAATTTGTGAAGGTAGCACTACTGAAAGTAACTTGTTTTTGTAGAAAAATGATAAAAATTTATTAAAAGGAAAAATTCCATAGTTTTGAACTTTCGGTAACTCGTTATTGTGAAGTGACAAGTGTCCCAACTCATTGTTTTGTTTGAAAGTTGTCATCAAATCTCGAGCTCAAGTGTTTGAGTGCACAAACATTGAGCATGAGCATCCAATGAGAATAAGAGAAGTGTTCATCATTGGTTCAAGCTGGATATGAACCAAATGAACAAGGATTAATTAAACTTCCAATTGAAAAGTAATGAAGTTGCTCATTCCAAATTTATAATGTGTGGTTGTGTATTTTATATTGTAGCCTTGGATTGTGGAGAGTTTTCTAGGTTTCATTGAATGAATGGATATACAAAGCTCGAGTGTCAAGGCGGTTTCATCAATTTGTGGAAGGTGGATCACAAGCATTAACATCAAACAAGTATGCTTAGATGTAAGCCAAATGTCAAAATAAAAACACAAATGATGAGGGATCTATACTGGTAGAGTTGGTGTCTCTCAAAATTGCCTAGTTCCAAGTGTTAAAGCAAATTCCATAAAATATACCAAGAATCACCATAGTGCACAATGCATTACTATAGAAATGAAACAATCAACAACATAAATTGTAATGTATTTTCATTGATGATTAGAAGTGTTCATGAATCTCAAGGCGGCCCAGTGGGAAATATCTCTTGCATTTCACCAACTTGATTGCAATTTTAACATCATCGCATATGCCAACGAGGAAATTCTGTTAATTTTTTGTATGAAAGTGGAAAATGAAGAAGTATTTATTTGATATTTTGCAAAATGTAGTGCCAATTCAACAATATTGAAGATCTCATACATCTTCTCAATTAGAAACATTTTATTAATGATGAAAAAATAATATTATTCTATCATTTCAAAGGGAATGGGTGAATTTATTTTCAAAAAACTGGTATAAGAGAGTGAAGCAACTTACAAAGACACTTTTCTCATATGGTGGCATATCACTCCGCAAGATAGTCCTTGAAGAATTTTTATGGGAAATATCCATATTTTGGACTTGAGTTGAATCATTTCTTCTTATCGGTCTCTTGTGTTTCCTTCTCAACCACTAGTACAAATTGAATCTAAATGCCTACAAAAAAATAATTCCAAGGCATTAGTGTCAAAATTTGCAACTAAAAATACTAGTGCCAAGCGTTGACTTTTGTAACCATGATCCAAAAGAGAAAGCATTATGGGATGTAGATTATGAGAACGGATCCATAATTGGATTTTATTTTCTAGAAGTACATGATGAGTTTGTATTCTCTGTTGAGGAAGAGATAAGAATAAGTCATGGTAATTAGGAAATGAGTATTTGTTATTTCTTTATGGTTTTGTCATTAAAAGTAATCCAGATGATTATTTAATGGTTTATTAACCAAAAAAATCTCTTCAAAGGGTTGATTTTGTTACAATTAAGTTACAAATTCTCGAAGAATAGAATTTCCATTGCGTTGGATTTACCTACATAGTTACTGCATAAATGATTTTCAAGCGAACTTTCACTAATATTGAAAGTGTTCAAGAATGTGGGAAGAGTATTAGAGGTCAACTTCTTATCATCTCGATGCAAGGACAAAATGAAAATCTTATCCAAATTCTATTATTTAGAAAATCTATTCCATTATTTGAGGTAAGAATCAAGAAACTCTAGTTTGATGAAGGAAGATTAGTGTTAGATATTTTCTATATTTAAAGCATCATACTCAACAAATAGTTCCATATTTTAAGGTTTACGGATCATCAGTCAAATATAAACCCCATATTCTAGGGTATGGTTTGTGCAATTCATTCCAGGTTCGAGTTTAAGTGGTAATCCTATAACAATTCACAATTAATTGAGATTTGACATTCTCAAAAAAATATCATTGAGCAACTCAGGATCAACATACAACTAGGGGATAGAAGAGAAGAAACAATTGGCAAATAATTTCCAAGAAGAGTATTCAACAGCTGTGGATTAATTCAAATTTGAAGTAGTCGAGTCCTTTCAGTTCTTGATTCTTTGCAATAAATCATAGATTGTTTTTCTTTTTAGTGTAATGATAGAACTTGATTCCCAAAAGATGGTAACATCTTGTAGATGTAATTTCTTATAAATTATATCATTTGTAATGTAATTGAGGACCTTCCTCTTAGAAGGAAGTAGGGGGTTTGAGTGCTTCAAGCACAAAGTATCAATGTGAGGGATGAGAATTGTATTAAATAAGCCACACTACCCGCAACATAGTGTGTTTACAGGTCAATCAATTTGATGGATAGTTTGGTCTCCTACTATAATTTTCTTTTTAATTCCTCTTATTTGAATTAAAATATGATTCTTGCACTACACCAATCATCATACATGTTCATATCTAATAGGAGTAAAGCATTTATTGTTTATTGCCTATAATTTGTGATTTATATTCTGATATTGGATTCTAATTCAAAATATTGTTTTGAATCTGGATATCTTCTTTATGAATATATATGAGATGACACAACAAAATTTGAGCCCATAATCCGACGGATTTCACGTCTGAAATTCGACAGAATCCTATCGGTAATTCTACAACAACAATTTTTTTGTCGTCGGTGGCATATCGTCGGATATTCGACGACATGCCAAACCCCATCGAATATCTGACTCCCATATAGTAAAAAATCCGACTTCTCTTTCCAGATGATAGAAGGAATGCTTTGTCGGATTTTCGATAGAGACATGTCAAATGTCCAATGACTCTTTAGTCGTTGCTCCAATGGCAAATTCTGAATTTCCCAACCTCACCTCGTCGTTTGTGTGACGCTTAAGTCGTCGGATTTTTGACAGTTTCTAGTTGGTTCTACGACGACATCCGACGGATCACTCTTGTCGAGCTCATGGCAACCTCGTCGGATTAGGACCATAGCTCATTAGAGCCAAAGCTACATCGTCGGAGTTTAGCGCCAAGGTGTAGGAAATTTGCAAAGCCACATCTCAGTTTTTGTCGGAAAACCGATAATATTTTGTTTATTAATAAAAAAAATAACCAGGTTTTAGATGAAACCTACATTGAGTAATCCAAACTAGCCACATCTCATCTTTTGAACCATTACCTGATTTATTTATTTAATTTATAGTGTGGTTTTATTGTGTGAATTTACATCCTAATTCCAAAGATATTACATATGATTTCCTTACGGTTCTACCTTAGGAGTTCACAATGGGTCCTTTTCAATCTTGAATTTCACCTTAGTTTCTAGTAGGTGGTGTTTGAAATCATTTTCATTTATGTGTGGATTGGTGAGTTAATTTATAGGTTTTGAACCACTTTAAGGTTTTTTATATTCATACCATACCATGTTTGAAAGAAGTATACCAGGGAGAGCAAGAGACCACAAGATCATTGTATGCAATGGATCCATAATCCCCATGACAATATCAATCTTTCAGTATGATGCAAAATTATGCTTCATAAGTTTATCATTCATATAATCAGGCATGGAATGACCCAACACCATGGCATATTGGATGCCTTAAACTACTCCACAACAGCCTTGGAAATATCATTATCATGGGAGATCATATGATGCCATGTTAAATTCTTGTCATCATGAAATGCATCCATTTATTTCAATGTTTCTTGTAGCACACACATATCCTGCAACACCCATGCTTCCTACAACACCATCGTATTCTACATATCCCCCACAAATCCCTCAACTACAAATCAGTAAGTCAGTGCAATTACAATTTCTTCCCCCCCAAATCCCCCAAGACCAACAAAATTCCCTAACCAACCCATCTCCAATCCAAATAACAATAAAACAATCCAACCTACCTATAATAATGAAATCCAAACCTTCCCTACATACACTATCATTCCTTTGTCACTACACTAAATCCATCTAATATTAGGGACACTTTTAGCTAGAATACGTTAGTAGTCATTCATGGGAACGATGAGGAGGAAATTCCCACACCAATAAACAGTCACAAATTCATGTCCAAAATCAGAAAATTCAAAATCGGTCATTAGCCTTACCAACAAACACTCATGAGCTACAAACTCCATAGTATAATCAATGTCCATTTCTAGAAAGGATACACGTACAAAAGACAATCACTCCCATCAAATTCGTTTTTGCAGTAGAACTCAAAAATATATGTGTCAAAATCCCCTCACTAAATGCCCTAAAAGATATACCCATCTATGCTAAAATAGTGAGGGATTTATGCATCAGAAAACAAGGATGCCAAAAGATGGAACCACCAACCATACAAATTATAGGAAACTTAGAAAGCTTTATAGGAAATTTTGCATTTAAAGGGAATGGAGGTGCAAGCTTTGGAGAAGATAAACTAGGAGATACTGGAGGTGGTGTTGATATAGGTACACTGGATGGTGTCCTACCAGCAGCTGCATTTTTTTCCATCTATATAAGAAAACATGAAAAAATAAGTCTACAACATTTGATGATGTAAACACAACAAGCAAATATCAAAGAATGACAATAGAATCTGTGCTAGTCCATCTCTTATGTATGTGCGAATTGCTTCACTTGCATTTTGGAGCTGAGAGAATATGTCTACCTGCATTAGAAATAATCTTGTTTGAAACAATATATAAATAAATCATTGGTTGAACAATCCTGCAACCACTCTTTCACAATGTTAGTGGAGGTGAATCCATCGCATTAATACATTAGAGAGAATTTGAGGTCAAAAATGGGCCTCAAAAGGACCAAAATGTACTATAAAAATCAACCAATTACATTCTAGTAGATGACATCATCCCCCATGGTTGAGGTGGCATTGCATGAGTTAAGAATGCTTATTTGTCACATTTTCTATGGTGGATGAAAACCCATAGTTAACCAAGGTAGTGGTACAAGTACTTTTAAGTCATAAAGTGAAGTACTCACAATAAAAGTCATTTCACACTTTCTCATAAAATAATATTATTGTTATTTTCAAGTAAAGTACTTACAATTCACTTTCTCATAAAATAATATTATTGTCATTTTCAAGTAAAGTACTCATAATTCATAAAAATGTCTTTTCACATTTTTTCATAAAATAATATATTGTCATTTTCATGTTTTTTAATTTTAAATTATATATTCACTCAATTGTATTTAATATCATAATGTCAAACTAATATATATATATATATAATCTTGTACTTTTAAAATAAATTAAATTAATGAATGATATTTATATGAAAAAAATATGTTTATGCATATAAATTAAATTCATTTTTGTTTAATTTTATTTTCAAGTTCAAGACAAATAAATGCTAAAGGACAATAATTTTTTGGGAATTTACAATGAATCTTAGTCACATCATTGTAGAGTTATTTTATTAATTTTATTTTTAATCAATTTAGAAAAGTAACTCAACCATGGTTATTTATATTGTGCATAAAAAATAGTGTAGGAGGTGAGTTGTCATATATACCTACCCCATAAAACCCCTAACTCATAATATTTTAATATATCTTATATTTTTGCAGTACATTTCTTAGGAGGCCCATTTTTGACCTCAAATTCCCTCTAATGATATGAATGGCATAAAAGCCTCTGAGAAACTTACTTGTGGATATAGTTGTGTGATGCGGTAGAGTTCATATAATCCAATTGTACATGTTTGTTTATCTCCAATCTTTTTGAAAATTGCGCCAAGCTCTTGCTGTAGACACATAAGGTAACATATACAAATACATAAGAAAACAATTAATTATCCACTAGAAGAATACAAAATATAAACAAATTCTGAAATTCCAAGACAATAAAGTATCATATTAGCCACTTGAATCAATTTGGCATAGCACACATATTTAGCCCCTTTGTTGAAGGAAAACCAACTACAAGAGGTCAGAAACCTTCCCTCACACACACAATGGCTCTACACCCACCGAGGCTTAAAACTGGATTGTTTGCATAGCAACGCCACATCCCAACCACTAAACCAAAGACAAGGGTACAATAGTGTTGGAGATAGCAACCCACACCTTTATATGCAACTAGCATGGATTCCCATCACAAAAAGAGAAATAACCTAAGTGGTATAGCATTCTGTCAACCGAGGGTGGATCATAGCTTTAATTCCTAGCATGTCCAATTTTCAACAAGGTAACAAAGGAAGGTGGTTGGTGATGGGAAGGAGACCTAAGCCAAAGTGTTATTTGAAGGTGAACTATTAAGATATTAATACACACCTTGAAAACAAACCATTATGTATTCCCAGTATTTAAAGGGGTGAAGCTTAATGTTAGAGAAACTCATTGGCCAAAGGTAGATCCTATGTTCAATTCCTATCATGTCTAGTTTTCAACAACTAATTTAACAAGTCAGCTTTGTTGTATTCAAAGAACTCGGCTTATTGTAGTCAAAGACACGTCCAATTTGGATATGTGGAATTTGAGAGCTAAAACAACACTGTCGAGGGACACACTAAATGTATTTAGTTTAATTATTTTTTGTGCATTCAATATCTCCCAGTCACCAATTGTAAACATGATAACTCATTCACTAAGTGAAAGGAGACCTTACATGATCTTAGAAACACCATGGGCTCACAAAATCAGGACCCTATATCTTAAAAACCTAATATATATTACACAATGTAACATTATTACATTCACTTCATTTACTATTCCAAAACAAAAAGAGACACAATACTACCTCTTATCTTGTATCACACTATCAGCCTCGAAAGGATTTGATTTATTAATTATGAATAGAATCCATTATATGCCTCCCACAAAATCCCTTATAGGATCACATAAATATCATAGACTCTTCATCGCAAGGGTGTGCTTGAAAAGTCATGGAAGATTAGTTTCAGGATATTCTAGTTTGGAAGAAGGGATAAGAAGGGTATCCCCTTTGATAGATGGAATAGAATAGTGGTTCTGAAAGATATCAGGTGATGGGGGTTGAATAATCCTCAATGTTTTTGCAAAATATTTGGAAGTCGAGAGTATTTGAAGGATATAAAGTGGAAAAGGGATTTGGTGTCAAGTTATACATCAAAAATATATTCGTCCAACTTTAGTGGATGAATGGATTCAAAACCCATCAAAATCACATCATAATGGTTCAGTAATTTGGAAAGAAGCAATTTTGAATTTCCCATTCATCAGAAGGTGGCTAGTATGGAAAGTGGTGGATGGTCAAAGAGTTAAGAGTGGGTGTAGATCCCTGGGTTTGATGTGGGAAGGAGTATAAACTCTACGGTGCGTTGATTGAGTAGTTGAGAGGAATGGGTATTTTCTATATACCACGGGATGAAACTTCACTTCAATATTCTATATGGAGTCAAATTTAAGTCATAAAACATGTTATGTGTGGTTGTAAATAACACTAATGAATGGGGAGATTATATCAGAAGCCTAAAATTTAGGAATGTGGGAATAATGGACTGTTCTGAAAAATTAATATGGTTAAAATATATTGGTAGGTGACGCTATAATCCTTAAATAGGGTATAAATACATGTGTATTCCTTATTGGGAGAATATAAATCCATGTGTGCCATTATTTCTATTTACCAAGAAACAGATTCTTCACCATCATTTATAAGATCACTTACTGATATCAGAGAAAAATATCACCTACTAAATCAACTGGATCTACTGCTTCATTGACAAAAACATAAAGGGTTGGGTCTCAAGCTAGAAATTTTGTCAAAAAGTGAAGAATTACTCCACACATACTCTAGATGAAGCCAATTATTAATTTTGAATGTTCGGGGACACCAATTTGATTGGGATCTTGACTGCAACACTGAATTTGACTACATGGTTGCTTTGTGTGATAGTTGAGGGTTTCATTTTCTATCTAGAAGCTACAAATGAAATCTATGTTCTATTGTTATCAACTTGGGTATACAAATGACTTTGTTAATAGATGAGGCCATGATAGGGTGTATCCCTACTCGATCCACCTAAACAAATGTTGTAATCTACATAAATACATCTAATATAATATAATGATGCTTTATTACTGATAATAAAAAATTAAACATAAAACTTGTTGGGAAAGATATTTAAGATCTCAACAAACATGTGGCTAAAAAGTATCATAGAATATGGTTATTAAAAATTCAAAGCATGCCCTATATTTACTATTAATAATGCAACTACAAAAATACTTTGAGAATAAATGATAAAGTAAATAAGTCATCATTGTAAAATCCACAACCAATGCTAACTCTCCTCCTCTTAGAGAAGCAATATGTTAATAATATTCATAATCTCCAAGACTGATATACACTAATTGTCAAGATCCTTATTTGAGGAGCTTGATGGATTCCATCAATCTAACTCCCAAATAAAATATGTAGTATATAATTTAGAATCGAAAGATGCAAGTATTCCTTCCAATGAAAAAGGGAGAACACACTTTATATATAGGATGAAATCCAAAAAAAATGGCATAAAAGAAAGGTAATACATAAAAAATAGATCCAAACAAAATACATACTATGGTTATCCTCTTGATTTCAAAATAGTTTGGTCATCGTACCAAAAGGAATGCTTAACACTAGCCATCCTCCATTGGTGGCATGGGGTGCATATTAACAATACTAATTTCTTTGAGGATAAAAAACACCTCATATACCTCATATGAATGAATGTATAAAGAGTAGAAAAAATGTAGTAATTCTTTACACCCAACAAAGAGGGACACACTAACATAGGTGTTTTTACCCCCTATTTTGTATGGGTGTCCATGTGTGATTTGGATCACAATATTTAGAGGGGTGTCCCACAAATATTACATGGTACAGTCCTAATGTGATGAGATGCTAAGTTTGATCTTTCCCTTTCCCATGGAAAGTTTCTTCCCACAGAAAATGATATAACCCTTGCAACATTGTTATTTTTGGGTATCGTTTACTATCTTGATGTTCTAGTCACTGTTTGAAGGCATTATTTTAAATCTTTCATACTTACATAATTCAAACAAAGGGGGTAATGCCACATGTATCAGTAGGGTTATTCAGTGTGGTTGATGGAATCTATAAGTAAGGGAATTTTAAGGATCAACAATAGTGACATCCTCATATTCATATATAGGCATTAAATCAAGTAAACCTGGGCATGACTTCAGAACTTGAAAGTGGTGAATTTACCATTCTATGCAAGTCCATGGGTAAAATATGGTAAAGAGAAGTTGATTAACACCAATATTATTGATTCTAGGCACTTTTCATTGTAGAACAAGGTGTAACTAGACCTAAAAAGGAAATTTGGATTAAATTTGAGGATAGATCTATGCGCAAAATCCTAAAGGGAAATTCTGGGCATACATGACCCTAAAACCACCATAAAACAACAATATAGGAAGTCTTTGAAGGCAGATCAACTGTAAAAGGATTCACATCCAGTAAACTATAATTTACAATACATCCAATAAAAACCATTTCCTTCATATTGCGTGTTACCCACTTTTTGGCATGTGTGTCAAAATGTGGTAAGTAGGGTTAACTCACATTTTTGGGTAGTCAACAGGTCTGCTCAACACATTAGGAAGTATTTTTGAGTTTAACATCATCTAGTCTACAAATATGAATGCATTAGGGTTACTTTTGAGTAGTGAAGGTGATGAAACTAAGGTATAGTCACCAATAGGAAATTCTAGGAGGCATTATGACCTTCAAGCAAGACCAAAAAAAGATATGAGCAGCAAGTCTGGGAGTCATATAGTAATATTCTATACAACAATGAAAACAATTAACTTTTGGAATCGAGACTAGTTATTGTAGCAATGAAAACAACAAATCTGGTTTTGGTCATGTTACCACCATACTAATATGTACCTAGTGTGTAAAACAAGTATTTCCCTAGTTTTCTTTTCGACCATGCTCACTCTATTTATCAACTCAAGTACTAATTTTCCTATTTCCTTTCTACATTGACCTATAACATCAACAAACAGACTGGGAATTTTGAATGATAAAAAAGGGATATGTAACACATCTCCTGGAAATTGTGGCAGTTTGGTTACACTACCAACCACAACTATCAGCAACAAATGGATCCATAGGAAACCATACCAATATTTCATAAGTAACATCAAAAAACATATTAAGCATGTTAAAAAAAATGAGATGAAACACATTCCTTGGTGGGAATTCAGGCAGTTTGGTTGCATGCACCCTTACTTGCTATATACATGAGAAACATTACATATTTATGTATAATGGTTTGGAATCATATGGATTCACATAAATATATTTTTGGGAGTAATAATAGGAAGTATATCAACTATGGATCTTCACATAGGTTCTGTCATAACCCCGAATTTTCACAAAAATTTAAAATTTTTAATGTAACATAAAATGTCTAAAGTCGTAGTTTAATAACTACTAGCGTCTAGCAGAAAAATGAAAAAGTTAACAATATGTAGTGATTAACTTCAAACACACAAACTAATACCATTTTAATTTTGATATGTTATGTATATGACCCGCATTCAGTTGCTTCTAGCTGTACTAATGATTTGCTTTTGTCAAGTAGGTGAGAAGCTATGTTCTAATCTGGGCTTACTTAGCAATTCCTAACTCAGTTGGATTTTTGGTTCTTACAGGTTCAGCAAATAAATTTTTGAACAAGTAGGAGTATTTTTTTGCGTTAAAACAAGAAATACTTCTTTAGCATAATAAAAATGCTAGAGCATAATTTGATTAATAGAAAGCAAGGCTACGCTGAGGTAAAGTGCTTCCTTTGTTGTTTTTGAATCTATGATAGTATTTTAAGTTAGTCATAAAGACCAATATCCTTAATATACTAGTGCTTTTTACCAGCATGAGTTCTATTTAAGTTTTCCTTCAGATGTTATAAGCCCAGTTACTCACAAGTTCTACTGATGAGCATAGGGCTCATGATTTAAAATAGAAACACTTTTACTGAAGCATGAATTTACTACTAATGGTATGTCTAATGTGCAAAGTGCTGCTTATAAACATGAGTATAATTCTTAGACCTTCAAATAAAAAGTTTCATTAAAGGAAATTTCAACTCAAAATGGGCCTTTTAACTTTAACTAAAATTCCATGTCATCATGTGTTAGTAAATGAAATTGCTTTAAATTTGAAATACCGTATAGGTCTTAAACACCTTTTTAATATAAATTTGGCGATAGGTCTCATAAAAAAAACTACTTTTTTTGTTTGTATTTTCGACATATATGCTCGTATTTTTACTCAAATTTCGATCGAGAGAGCTCATTGGATGCGGAATTAAATTACGCATCCAACGAGTACCCACTCAGCATACTTTTGATGGACCATGCTACCCCAAAAACAAGAAATACCTGAAAAAACATGATGATGATGTCATCATCATGTTTTTTAGGTATTTCCTATTTTTGGGGTAGCGTGGTCCATAAAATGTATGCTGAGTGGGTACTCGTTGGATGCAGAATTTAATTACGCATCCAATGAGCTCTCCCAATAAAAATTTGAGTAAAAACACGAGGAGATATGTCGAAAATACAAACAAAAAAGTAGTTTTTTTCTTTTTTCCCTCCAAAATTAATAAATATTATTTTATTATTTTAACTATTATTTTATTATTTTTTTTAGGAGGCCCATTTTGAGTTGAAATTTCCTCTAAGGACAATTGATTTCAAAGGTTTACTTTTAAATCGGCTCTAGTAGTGCAGAGTATCATCCTGTTTATTTATATACAGTTCTAAAAGTCTACTTGCACTACTAGCCATTAAGCTATAATTTCGATTTTCTAAGTTCCACCATGTCACATGTATTATTGTAATAATACATTATCATATCGCTTAATAATATTACTAAGTGATTTTACTTTTAACCCTAGGTAGTCTTACTACCTTGCAACTACCAAGATGTAGTTTAAATATTGGTTTGATTTAGTAAGAGTTTGGTTCTTTATAGAAACCAAAAGAACACTAACTTCAAAGAAGTATTCACACCAAAACACTATAGACTTTATGCAAATGTAAGAATTATTCTAGGGTGGAATTACTACCTAACATTTACCTACATATAGTTGATTTATAAAAAAATTAATTTACCAACTTGTGTATACATAACACTAGTCTTAAAACATGGCATTATTCATTAAACATAAGGTTTGTATGATTATCCATTAGTAGTGCTATCGATTCATGGTCAAAGGCATAAACTCCACTATTGGTTTTCATATAACTGTTTTTACAAGTGATTGATTTTATTGTTTATCAATGCAATGATACAAATTGACTTTATATCCAACATTATCATCATGGTATGATACAAATCATTGACAATAATATTGTTTCACCCAACAGTGTAGAAGAACTATAAGGATCGACCCACTACTGATTAAAAATCTTGATGGGAACGTGGATGAGCCTCCACCATGCATTGGTCGATTTAAAATCTCACCAATAAACACTATCTTCTTCATTCTCCTTAGAAGGTTTGGCTTTGCGCTGTTTGGGTTTCTTCGCGGCCATGAGAGGCTCGCTGGTTCACATTTGACAGCTCCATTTGGAGTGTAGTATATTGCTGTAACGTTTGTGCAAAAGTTGAGGGATACACCGTTTGTATCTTGGTTCCTTTCTAAAAGTACTGTGACACCGTGAGAGTGGTTTTTTACTTTGTCAATAGTTTAGAGTTCTGGCCATAGCGTTCCTTTTCCTTTGCTTGTAACTTGCTCCATCATTGGTGAAATTCTAGAATGTGAACCTCATTGCCTCTATCATAGGTTAGCATGAGGGTTTCGTTTTCATTAAGGTGTTGTTCCTCGTGTTGTTTAAGTCTCCTCCTCGGCTCCAGACTCCTTATTCGCAGGTAAAGTCTTACACTGCTTTCATCTCTTCTCCAAGTACTTATTTAGTTTTTAAAACATGGATATAACTTCTAATTTTCTCATTGTTCTTGTTTTTTCAGGTTACAACTACGGCTTCAAGTATGAAGGAAACTTCTCTTGAGTTGGTGAACTTCGTGGCCATAACCGCTAAGCCCCGATTTTTCGTGGCATCTCCCTGCTTACAGAGGTTAATGGAAAGAAGTTACAGTTTGAAGGGAAGCATGGCTTCGGTTCCTCCAATGTTTAGATGCTTAGTTTTATGTTATTACTTAGTTTTGTTGTTAAAAACCCTCGCATGTTGCTCGGTAGCTCCGGCTTATAAGCCATGGCTTGTATGTAGTTTCATTGTTTTGTAAAAGTGATTACAGCCTTATAGCTTGATAATATCATACTTTGATTTTTAAGATATGAGGGTTTTTCCTGTACCCAAGGTTTTAAAGTGACTCCTGTTTTGAAGCTCCAGTTTGTTCAAATCAATCTTTTAAATGTTAAAACTGTAACATAGGTTTTTCTTCTTCCACTGTCAGTGAAGTAATTTACTATTAAGGATGTCTTTTATAATTAAATAGTGTTAATATGAAGACTGTGAACATTCATAATGTGAATTTATAAATTTATATTATTAATCCAGTATTTAATAGTTAGGGTTTAATGGAAATGAAACCCTTGTGTAAAATGTATTCTTAAATAATTTATTATTTGGGCACTGTTTTCTTGTTGCCTCTGTTTTGCTATTACAGGTACAATGTTGTTCATTATTTTATTAATGAAGTATTTAAATTAAAAAGGTTTATAAATATATTTTAAAGTTTTAAAGATAAGACTGTAATCAGTCTAATGCACAGTTTATAGTCTTCTTGTTAAATTATTTACAGAGTTATCAATGTAAATGGTAAAAAACTTATATAAGTTACTTTATAAATAGATAAATGAATTGTTAGGGTTTCGACCCTCAGGTTTTTCTTGCACAAGTTATAAGCTTGTTTGTTAAATATAAAATAGTTTCTAATTATGTAATTCTTAGTTTTATATTATTTAATGTTTATATTTACATTTGTTTTTATTTACTATTCTGTAACCTAGAATTTATTCAGAGCTCTGTTAAAAAAATAAAAGGTTAACTCTGTTTATTTTTCATAAAATAAAGGGTTTATAATCATAACCCTAATCTGGTTTTTATTAAGTAATAGTTTAAGATTTAGTAAATAGTTTATACTGTGTGGTTAATAACTTGTTTATATTCTTAGGTGTTATTTTCTATAAACTTTTATTTGTATCCATATACTATTACTGTAACTCTAGTGTAGTTTACTATTTCCTACATTTCCATTTAGTTACACCTAGTCAAAACAGTAAACATAAATAAACAATAACGCTGTTTTTCTTTATATTTTAAACATTGAAATAAATTTACCCTGCTATCTATAGATACAAAATCCTATCCACTATTTTCAATCACTCAAGAATTCTTTCATCTACTTGAAACATTCTAATTGTGCTAGAGTACGACTTGGTTTCCAGGTGTGGAAAAACAAAGTGTAGAAATTTATTTTCATTCTATTTCCCTATTCTTTATACCAATTTCATTTCTATAACAATCTAATAAGAATACTAAATCTAGCATTTCATAAAACTCTAAACTTTTAACATTCACATAGTAGTTAAACTAATATTTATTTAACTAAAATTGTAAAACAACATAACATAGAACCTGTTGAAGACAAGATGACAACAGCTTTAGGAGGCTGTTCCTCCCTACCAAATTCTTGGAGAGAGCTCAAACAATGCTTCCTCAGGACCCCTGATCCTGTTCATGGTCTTCCTGGTTGAGAACTGGTGGAGATGCAAACAGTAGAACCCTATGTCAATTGACTAGTTCAATACCTCAGTAAAACACTATGCTCTTGCCAGTATGATCTTCAACTTAAAAGATGCAACTAGATCAATCAGCAGTTATCCCCTCAAACACTTTCCAGATTTCCCTTCCATTGAATTTCTTTGAAGTACATTCATTCACCCTGAATGATCACTTCTCTAGAATGAGTAGCCTCAGCTCTCTTCAATGGAAATTTTTATAAAGATTGCCTAGGTCTTTTGGGTTAGTTTTCATTAATTGAGCCACCTGCTCTGATTTCACTTTCTTGGGGAATCATGACCACAAATGTAGGGAGTTTGCCACCTGCAATAGTTGGGAGTGGTTTAATGATGCTACCACATGTCATTTTGCTCTCCACCCGGTCTCCTCCACCAATTTGACCAGTAAACACTCTTTTAACAGCTCTCCTAAGCTGTTGTCTCCTCCTTTATTTATTTATAAATAAAATATTCATAATTTACATTAAATATCCATGACCCCACTGGGTCATCAATTACAACTTAGCATAAAATTTAACATATTGTTCCTCAAATAATATAAATTTTTTTTTTGCAAAATTGGGGCATGTGACATACACACCCCCTTAAATTATAACATCATCCTCCATGTTATTTATTCCTCGTCCTCAGAATTCCCCTAGAACAGAATTGGATATGCATCCCGCATATGACTTTCCAATTCCCAGGTGGATTCCTTTGGACTAAGGTGCTTCCATTGCACTTTCACCTGACCAATGGTGCGGTTCCGAAGTGTGATCTCCCTCCACCCGAGGATACAGTCTGGTTCCACCAAAAAATATCCTTCTAGTTCCACCTGTACATCATTCCAATTAACAACATGAGTAGCATCATGAACATATTTCTTTAATACAAAAATGTGAAAAACATTATGAACTCTTAAATTTGGTGGTAATGCTAGCTGATAGGATACCTGTCCAATCCTAGACAATATTTCAAAAGGACCACAGTAACAAGGTTCTAGTTTGGCACAACTACCCAAATTCAGAGAGCTCTTTTTGGGTCTCACCTTTATGAACACACGTTAACCTGCCTGAAACTCTTTTGGAGTTCTTTTAAGGTCTACTTGACTTTTCTGTCGATCTTGCACAATTTTCAGATTACCTTGTACCTGCTTTACAATTTCTTCCATTTCTTTCAATAGTTCAGGACCTAATACTAATCTGTCCATTGGATTACTCCAAGAGATAGGAGTGTTACACTTCCTTCCATACAATATTTTGAAAGGAATAAATATGGCTGACGCTTGATAATTATTATTATAAGCAAATTCTACCAGATGCAAATAATCCTCCCATTTGCCTGGCTGATCCTTTACATACATTCTTAGTAAATCTTCCAATACTTGGTTTACTCTTTCTGTCTGTCCATCAGTTTGAGGATGGAACGAAGTACTAAAATTTAGTGTAGTGTTTAACCCTTTAAACAGAGATTTCCAAAAGTTACCTGTAAATTTAGGGTCTCTATTTGAGATTATAACTTTCGATATCCCATGCAGTCGGAAAATTTGCTTTAAAAAGATATGAGCTATGTTTGCAGCTTTATACGTAGTTTTTACAGGTATAAAATGGACTGCTTTACTTAATTTATCGATCACTACCATTATAGAATCATTTAAGTTCTGATTTTTAGGCAGTCCAGTAACAAAATCAAGACTCATTATCTCCCATATCCAGCTAGGAATGAGCAATGGCTGAAGTAATCCAGCTGGGTGTTGATGTTCAGTTTTTACTTGCTGGCATTCAAAACACCTAGCAATATATTCTTCCAGTTCAGTCTTCATGTTTGGCCAAAAATATTCTTTTCTTAACATAGTTATAGTCTTCTGATAACCTAGATGGCCTGAGTATGGAATTTTATGTATTTCATGTAAAATTAATAACTTGACTTTAGGTACATTAGGTACATACATTCTGTCTTTATACAGTAAAAATCCTTTTTCATTCAATTTGTACCCTTTACTTAAACTTTCTGTTGGATTTTCTTTTGCTTTTGCTTGAAATTTTTGGTAAATTTCATCTTATTCTAACCCTGCTTTAAGTTGTTCTTCCAGATCTGTTGTATAAGTGTTGATAACTGCTGTAAAGTTTAGCCTTGCATTTCTACTTAATGCATCAACAACTTTATTTTCTTTCTCTTTAATGTGTTGAATTTCGAAATCATACTCACTTAGAAAAGCTAGCCACCTAGCTTGTGTAGCATTCAGATTAGGTTGATCTAACATATATTTTAGTCCTTTATTATCTGTCATTAGAATAAATTTTCTTCCAATTAAATGATGATGCCACATCTTTAGAGCATGTATGACAGCAGCTAATTTCAGGTCATAAGTTGCATAATTCTTTTCATGAGTTTTCAATTTCCTAGATTCATAAGCGATAACATGCCCTTCTTGAGTCAATACTCCGCCTAAACCATCATTGCAGGCGTCAGTACACACTACAAAATCTTTATTTGGATCATCTATTCTTAAAATAGGTGCGCTGGTTAATAAAATTTTTAACTTTTTAAAACTCTCCTCGCACTTCTGATTCCAGTCAAATTTCTTTCCCTTTTTTTGCAAGGATGTTATCAGATTTCCAATTCTCAAACACCCTTCAATGAACCTCCAATAATAACCAGTAATTCCCATGAAGGATCAAACATTGGTTACATGTTTAGGAATTGGCCAATATTCAATCGCCTTTATCTTTTCAGGATCCACCGAAATTCCATCCTTAGTCACCACATGACCTAAGTACTGGATTTTATCCTTAAAGAGATCACATTTACTAAATTTTGCAAAGAGTTAATGATCTCGTAACTCTTGCAAAACAATTTTTAAATGTTCCTTATGTTCTTCTTCAAATTTTGAATAAATTAATATGTCGTCGACAAACATGACCACAAACTTATCCAGATATTTATGCATTACATTATTCATTAGACACATAAAAATAGCTAGGGCATTAGTAAGCCCGAATGGCATGACGACAAACTCGTAATGGGCATATTGAGTCCTAAAAGATGTCTTAAAAATATCTTCATCTTTAATCCTAACTTGGTGATATCCAGACCGCAAATCAATTTTTTAAAACACCATAGCTCCACATAGTTGATCAAACAGATCATCTATGTGAGGCAACTGGTATCTATTTTCAATAGTCATCTTGTTCAACTGACGGTAATCTATGCAAAGTCGTAGAGTTCCGTCCTTTTTCTTAACAAAGATGACAGGTGCCCCTCAGGGAGACACACTGGGTCGAATATACTTTTTGTCAATAAGTTATTTTAATTGTGATTTAAGTTCATTAAGTTAAAGTATGTTCATTCGATAAGGGGCCTTTGAGCTGGGGACTGTACCAGGTACTAGCTCAATGGTAAAATCTAGTTCCCTTTTCGGAGGCAGTCCCAGAATCTCTTCCACAAATACATATGCATACTCTTTTAAAACTAGTATATCCTCCAATTTTAATTTATCTGTATTATTTAGATTTTTCTCATTAGTTACTGTTACTGCATAAGCCTTACAACCTTTCCTAACAGCTCTCTTAAGCTGTAGAGCAGAAATCTGCCTTACAGTTGTTTTTCTAGGGACTCCCTTTACGTTTATTAGTTTTCTATCTTTATTTATACCAGTAAAGGTTTTATCATAACAGTTTAAGATCACCTTATGTTGTTCTAACCAATCCATACCAATTAGTATGTCATAAGAACCCAGAGGTAGTACATTAAGCTTTACAAAAGTTTAGAATTGATCCATAACTACTGCACAATTCTTTACAAAACTAGTTACCTTCCTTTTTGCACCAGTAGCTAACTGAACCAACCAAGAACTTACAAATTTTTCAACAGGAAGCTTACATTTTTCTACCAAATTAGGTGAAATATAACTTAAACCAGCATAGATCCATCTAAAAGGGGATCTACCAAGCATCGAGAGGGATTAAATCTCTCAAGGTGTAACCCTTTTTTATAATGAAAATGTTGAGGAGATGTGTAATCAATGTTTATTTTTTTAGTTTATCTAATTTATATTGTTTTATATATATGCAATTCTAAATAATTTAAATTTAATTTAAGTGGGCATGTTATTTTTAATAATAAATTTTTTATATAAAGGACACATGTCAATTCCAACATGAGTTTCAAGAACACATTGTGAAACTCATGCAATAAATCCATGATCCCTCAATGATCCCTCAACCATTCGGTAACTATCTCTCAACCATTTGATCCCTATGGACAAGGTCTAACCACAAACTATATGAATGTGCTAGTTATATTTTTAAACAAAATTACCATTTGTATGACAATTATTTATTTATACAAAAATATTGATTACCATTAAATATTATATTTATTTTATATTTATTTTAAAATTATAGAAATCACTCATTGAAATTAAATAAACCATTTTTAAATTATTTTAGCTCATGCATTAAAGTTTAAGCACTCTAAAATTTATAATCATACATATATATAAATATTTATAATTTAAAACCAAAACAAACTTACTTGCAATACTGTTCTCCCTCTGGTTATTACCCTTTATTACACCTTAGCAAAATTCATTTCTTAAAAACAATTGGCAATAAAAGCATGTAACATGAAGAGCGCATGCCCTCCAACAACCATTCTCTAAAAAGCCAGCTAAAACCTTATTGTTCAACATAAGATTGTAACGCAAATTAATCTGCAGCTTACTTGTTTTCTACTATTCTATACATCATGTAGAAAAAAAATCACATAACGGCAACATGATTGTGACATCTCCATGTGATTGTATTTCCTCTTAATACCCCTTCGGCCTCACTCTTCACATTCACAGAATGTACTGCACACACCAACTTTCATTGTATACAATTTCTCGATTATAACTTTTGATTGTGACAACTTTTACTTTTATGTCGGTCACTCTTCACATTCACACACTATGCACATCTCCACTTTATTGCATATGTAAGTATTAACTATCAACACATGGGTCTCTATTTCAATTTTCTCTATGAAATTTGAATTCCAAATTTGATGAAGACTAATCCACACAAACCAATTAAACTAAAACTCATAATCCCATAATAAATATAATGTTTGATTCTTACTCACTATGATTTACCTCCATCAAAATAATCCCTATCTCACAAAATTCCCCAAAGCCATTTAATTAAAATAATTTCATTTAAACAAAATTTATAACAATTTTCTTATAGCAATTTAATAAGACAAACGTGGAGGATGGATATTTACAGTTAAAATCTGCAGGCTTTCCATTGATAAGATGGGTCTGTTACAGTTAAAATCCCAGGCTTTCCATTTGGAAAACATTTATTTTAAATCAGCCTTTATGACATTGGACAAACACTTATGTAACGTAACTTGGCCCTCACAAAAGTAAAAACTACTTTATAGATTAATTCGATGGCTGCGTGAGCCTTCCTCGACAGAGATCGCAAGGAGGAGGAGGAAGAGATGGTAGGGAGGAGGTCGCACTGGCAGGCTAGGAGGTCAGGCGGGGAGGTGGCGCAGGCTGGTAGAATTTAAAATTTACAACTTAAAATTTTTGTTGGAGAATTTAAAATTATTACCTATTGGATTTACTGTAGTTGTGACAGTGGCTGTTGTTGTTGTTGGATCAAGGTAGCTAGCTGAAGAATGAATCTTAATGTTTATTATGATCTGGATCCAAATCCTAGATCTACCCCATTTGGATCTAATTACACTTTTATTTTTTTTTCGACATGTGTTACAAACGTTACTAAAGTTACATCATGTTACAAGATCTCTCCCATAATATTCACTATCACTATTATTTTTTGCCGACATGTTACAAACGTTATTAACGCTACATCACGTTACAAGATCTCCCCCATACTGGGCTGTAGAGTGCCTCTTGGCGCAACTAGCTCCTGGATTAATTAAAATAGCTATGGGTGTTTGGTTTATCTTACTTTCTACTTCCACCATGGAAGTTTGATAGTCTACTTGTCGATTCTCCAAGGCTGCATTGATTCTGTGTATAGTCCTCGCTAAATCTCCAACAGTCATCTCCTCCTGTATTGTATGGATATTACTGACAGTCTTTTTTCGATTAGGATAGACTAAGGCATAATGTAGGCCATTACACTCCCAACACTTTATGGGTTCTTTTTGTTCAAAGTTTTTCGTGTAATTACCATGATTATTAGCAGACTCTTTACTCTTTTGATTGTTCTGATTGTTTGGTGAATTATTCTTATTCCCTTGGAATTTCTTATTAGAAAAATTTCTAGCTTTATTATTTTTAGAATTCCAATTGGGCACAATCTCTTTCTTCTTTTGATCATAATTATGATTCTTTTTGGCCTTCCAGTTGGCCACACTCTCCTTTTTCTTATTATGTTCATAACAGAAATTAGCTTTCCTCATAGCTTTTTCCAGAGTTTTAGGATTATTATACTCAATCCTATCCTTTATGTGATAAGGTAGACAGCTGAGAAACCATTGTACCTTTGGTTTTTCATCTACAAGCCTATGGTACATACCTAAGAAGACTTTAAAACTTACTATTCAAATCTTTCATAGTCATTGTACCTAGTTTAAGCTCATAGAATTCTTTAGCTCTTTCTTCATAGTACTGTTCAGATAAAAAATTCTTTTTAAAGTACTTCTTGAAGGTACTCCAATTTATGTTCTTCTCTTTTATTCCTTTCACTCTCTTTAAATCTTTCCACCATATATTAGCTTTCCCTGAAAGATTATAGATAGCCATTCTAGCCTTTAATTGATTAGAATAGTTACAAATCTGAAAGTACTTCTTCATCCCAGATAACCAGGATTCCGCTTCCTCCCCCTTCTTAGTTTCCCCATTAAAGGTTGGCGGTTTGATCTTTTTAAATTCTCCAAAAAATTCTTCATATGGTTTATATTTTCTCTTTCTGGTATAGTGGTTATCCTCACTACTACCACTAGTAGAATGAAAATTACGTTGATCACCAAACACTTCAGAAGATGAGCTGCTTTCATTTTTAGTCTGTTTAATCTTTTTATACTTATGTTGGTAACTTATATCTTCTGAATCAGCCCTTTTACCCCTTCCCTCAGTTTGAAATATTTTTATTAGGATCTGATTCAGCTCCTCCTGAGCTCTCAAAATCCTCTCATTTTCTTTTTTAACAGATTACATTTCAGATTTTAATTCTTTTACTTTTTGTAAAAGTCCCGAGGAACTAGTGGATATTTCTTCTTGTATAGGGTCTCTTTGTAAGTTTTCTTGTTCAGTAAAGGGAGATTCCTCTTCCACGTATTCCTCCAGTCTTTCCATACCTGTTGTTAAACTTAGAAACAAATTTCTCTATTGAATAACATTAAAAGAAAACAACATCAGCAAAATGATTTAATACACTGTTTCATATAAGCAAGTTGAGCTTCATCAAGGCCTAGTGTTTGAACCTTGTGCTCTAATACCACATGTCATAACCCCATATTTTCACAAAAAATTAAAATTTTTAATGTAACATAAAATGTCTAAAGTCATAGTTTAATAACTACTAGCAGCTAGCAGAAAAATGAAACAGTTAACAATATGTAGTGATTAACTTCAAACACATACAAACTAATACCATTTTAATTTTGATATGTTATGTATATGACCTGCATTCAATTGATTCTAGTTGTACTGATGATTTGCTTTTGTCAAGTAGCTGAGAAGCTATGTTCTAATCTGGGCTTACTTAGCAATTGCTAACTCAGCTGGATTTATGGTTCTTATAGGTTCAACAGGTAAATTTTTGAACAAGTAGGAGTATGTTTTTGCGTTAAAACAAGAAATAATTCTTTAGCATAATAAAAATCCTAGAGCATAATTTGATTAATAGAAAGCAAGGCTACGCTGAGGTAAAGCACTTCCTTTGCTGTTTTTGAATCTATGACAGTATTTTAAGTTAGTCATAAAGACCAATATCCTTAATATACTAGTGCTTTTTACCAGCATGAGTTCTATTTAAGTTTTCTTTCAGATGTTATAAGCCCAGTTACTCACAAGTTCTACTAATGAGCATAGGGCTCATGATTTAACATAGAAACACTTTTACTGAAGCATGAATTTACTACTAATGCTATGTCTAATGTGCAAAGTGTTGCTTAAAAACATGAGTATAATTCTAAGACCTTCAAATAAGAAGTTTACAATTGATTTCAAAGGTTTACTTTTAAATCATCTCTAGTAGTGAAGAGTATCATCCTCTTTATTTATATACAGTTCTAAAACTCTACTTGCACTACTAGCCTTTAAGCTATAATTTCGATTTTCTAAGTTCCACCATGTCACATGTATTATTGTAATAATACATTATCATATCGCTTAATAATATTACTGAGTGATTTTACTTTTAACCCTAGGTAGTCTTACTACCTTGCAGCTACCAAGATGTAGTTTAAATATTGGTTTGATTTAGTAAGAGTTTGGTTCTTTATAGAAACCAAAAGAACACTAACTTCAAAGAAGTCTTCACACCAAAACAGTGTAGACTTTATGCAAATGTAAGAATTATTCTAGGGTGGAATTACTACCTAATATTTAGCTACATACAATTGATTTATAAACAAATTACTTTACCAACTTGTGTATACATAACACTAGTCTTAAAACATGGCATAATTCATTAAACATAAGGTTTGTATGATTAGCCATTAGTAGTGCTATTGATTCATGGTCAAAGGCATAAACTCCACTATTGGTTTTCGTATAAATGTTTTTAAAAGTGATTGATTTTATTGTTTATCAATGCAATGATGTGAATTGACTTTATATCCAACATTATCAACATGGTATGATACAAATCATTGAAAATCATATTGTTTCACCTAACAGTGTAGAAGAACTATAAATATCGACCCACTGCTGATTAAAATTCTTGATGGGCATGTGGATGAGTCTCCACCATGCATTGGTCAATTTAAAAGCTCACCAATAAACCCTATCTTCTTCATTCTCCTTCGAGGATTTGTCTCTGCGCTGTCTGGGTTTCTTTGCGGCCATGAGAGGCTCGCTGATTCACATTTGACAGCTCCATTTGGAGTGTAGTATATTGCTGTAACGTTTGTGCAAAAGTTGAGGGATACACAGTTTGTATCTTGGTTCCTTTCTGAAAGTACTGTGACGCCGTGAGAGTGGTTTTTTACTCTATCAATAGTTTAGAGTTCTGGCTATAGCCGCTCCTTTTCCTTTGCTTGTAACTTGCTCCATCGTTGGTGAAAGTATGGAATGTGAACGTCGTTGCCTCTGTCACAGGTTAGCATGAGCATTTTGTTTTCATCATGGTGTTTTTCCTCATGCTGGTTAAGTCTCCTCCTCGGTTCCAGACTCCTTATTCACAGGTAAAGTCTTACCCTGCTTTCATCTCTTCTCTAAGTACTTATTCAGTTTTTAAAACATGGATATAACTTCTAATTTTTGCATTGGTCTTGTTTTTGCAGGTTACAACTGCAGCTTCAAGTATGAAGGAACTTCTCTCAAGTTGGTTAACTTTGTGGCCATAACCAGTAAGCCCCGATTTGTCGTGGCATCTCCCGCTTGCAGAGGTTAATGGAAAGAAGTTACAGTTTGAAGGGAAGCATGGCTTCAGTTCCTCCAATGTTTAGATGCTTAGTTTTATGTTATTACTTAGTTTTGTTGTTAAAAACCCTCGCATGTTTCTAGGTAGCTCTGACTTATAAGCTGTGACTTGTATGTAGTTTCGTTGTTTTGTAAAAGTGATTACAGCCTTATGGCTTGATAATATCATACTCTGATTTGTAAGATATGAGGTTTTTTCCTATACCCAAGGTTTCAAAATGACTCCTATTTCGATTCTCCAGTTTGTTCAAATCGATCTTTTAAACGTTAAAACTGTAACATAGGTTTTTCTTCTTCCATTGTCAGTGAAGTAATTTACTGTTAAGAATATCTTTTATAAGTAAATAGTGTTAATATGAAGACTGTGAACAGTCATAATGTGAATTTATAAATTTATATTATCAGTCCAGTATTTAATAGTTAGGGTTTAATGGAAATGAAACCCTTGTGTAAAATGTATTCTTAAATAATTTATTATTTGGGCATTGTTTTCTTGTTGCCTTTGTTTCGCTATTACATGTACAATGTTGTTCATTATCTTATTAATGAAGTATTATATTAAAACGGTTTATAAATATATTTTAAAGTTTTAAAGATAAGACTATAATCAGTCTAATGCACAGTTTATAGTCTTCTTGTTAAATTATTTACACAGTTATCAATGCAAATGGTTAAAAACTTATATGAATTATTTTATAAATGGATAAATGAATTGTTAGGGTTTCGAACCTCAGGTTTTTCTTGCACAGGTTATAAGCCTGTTTGTTAAATATAAAGTAGTTTCTAAATATGTAATTCTTAGTTTTATATTATTTAATGTTTATATTTACATTTGTTTTTATTTACTATTCTGTAACCTAGAATTTATTTAGATCTCTGTAAAAAAAATAAAAAAAATTAACTTTGTTTATTTTTCATAAAATAAAGGGTTTATAATCATAACCCTAATCTAGTTTTTATTAAGTAATAATTTAAGATTTAGTAAATAGTTTAAAAAATATACTGTGTGGTTAATAACATGTTTATATACTTAGCTGTTATTTTCTATAAACTTTTATTTGTATCAGTATACTATTACTGTAACTCTAGTGTAGTTTACTATTTCCTACAATTCTATTTAGTTAAACTAAGTCAAAACAGTAAACATAAATAAACAATAACGTTGTTTTTCATTATATTTTAAACATTGAAATAAATTTACTCTGCTATCTACAGATACAAAATCCTATCTACTATTTTCAATCACTCAATTTTTTTTTCATCTACTTAAAACATTCTAACTGTGCTAGAGTACGACCTGGTTTCCAAGTGTGGAAAAACACAGTGTAGAAATTTATTTTCATTCTATTTCCCTATTCTTTATACCAATTTCATTTCTATAACAATCTAATAAGAATATTAAATCTAGCATTTCACAAAACTCTGAGCTTTTAACATTCACATAGCAGTTAAACTAATATTTATTTAACTAAAACTGTAAAACAACATAACATAGAACACTAGTACAAGTGATCAATTTTGCCACGGCAAAATGTGGCAATATCCACGGAAAAGCATGGATATTGCCACGTCTAAGTGTTTTTTTTCCGTGGAAACAATTCCGTCGCAATAGAGACGACCCCTAATTTGCGTCGCAAGAGCGACAATGTTCTATATTTCGTTAGATGTCTACGTCGTCACTATATCCACGCCTGGCCGTCTCTGTATCCATGCCTGGCCGTCTCTGTATCCACGCCTGGCCGTCTCTGTATCCACGTCTGGTCATCTTTGTATCCACGCCTTGTCGTTGCTGTATCCACACTTTGTATAAGGTTTTTAAAAAAATGCAAATCCAAGACGTCGCTATAGCCACGCCTTGCCATCGTTGTATCCATGGTTGGTGAAATTTTTTTATAAAAAAAATACTTGCAGCCGTCGCTTAAGCGACAGTTTTTGAAATTAAAAAAAAAAATTACCTAGATTATATGCAAAGACATATTTGAAGGTCAAATCTACAGTGAGATGCTCTTAGATTTGAAAACATAACAACGCTGGAAATCTGAGAAACCTTAAGAACATATGCAAAGGAATTGTAGGTGAAATGGTTGACTAGCAATCTCAACAAAGAACGCCAATATTTGGCAACAAGATGGTCAATGCCCATTTGGATTCTCCCTCAAGAGTTGATAAACTTTGGTGCAAACACTACTCACATCGAAACATAAAAATAGTATTTCAATCATATGGAGAATTGATATTGAACTAGTCATCAGCCCATCGAACACCATGTTTTGCTGCAAGATAGTATGCACCAACTGGACCTCTGCCTCCAAATTCATAAAGCTCTGGTGCAACTTTATTATTTTCAATTTCATAGAGCAGTGGGGTTAGAATACTCCATGCTGCCTCTAGTTCATCGCTACGCATGAAGAGGTGGCTGTCTCCATCAATGACACCCAATATCAGATGTTCATATGAATCTGTAACCTCGAAATTATACCTGCAAAGGTCCAACATGAATGATTTGAATCACAACTTTAAAACAAGACATAAATCTTCTGTATCAAGTAAATGTCAATTTTACAGCTGAATGGAGACCCAATTCACATGAGTAGT